>JAKCPB010001013.1:0-162154 GCA_021442155.1 Cymbidium sinense
TCCCACAGATCATGGGCCGGTCAAGTTATTCCCACATTTGGATTTCTTTTATCCCTTTTAAAACTTTGGGAGTTCCACACATCATCGATCTTTGATCGGACAATAGAGATCAAAGTGTGTCCCACTGCCAGCCACCACTTGATGTGATGTTTAAGTAGCGAGCTCACGTGTGTGTAAGCGTTGACCACGTCGCTTGTGTCTTGAGGGATTAGTTAGGATTCTTAATTAATGCTAATTAATCTATGGATCTTCTAAAATTCATATCTCTCTCAATAAAATTCAAAATAATATGAAATAAATTTTTATGGAAAGATAATTCAACCTAGATTATTTTAAAAATAATTTCAATTGATTTTGAGTTATGCTTTTCTTTGATTTTGGGCTTTATTAGAAATTTCATTTTGCTAATTAGCTCTTAATTAAGCTGATTAATTCTAAACTTCTTTAGTATATTTAAGGGGATGACTTCTACCTCCCCTAATTTTCTTGCAATTTATTGAAGGCTTAATTAGGGGAATTGCATATGGGTTTCCTAATTACTCCCTTAACCTAATAAAGGATAATTAAGGTGTGATTAGTGGTTTTAATCCATGATTAGAGTTGATTAAGGATAAATCCAGTAGATAGGAGGTTTAGAGAATAATTTTGGGGCATTTCCCCTAAGCTATTCACTAAACCTCCATTTTCTTTCCTTAATCTTCTCTTAAGGTTAATTCATTAATTATCTCTTAATTAATTTCTAAAAATTCTAAAAATTTCTAGAACTTAATTAATCTACTTTTGGTAGATGCTTAGGTGTTGAATAACCTAAGTTCAATTAAGGAAATCAAAACCCAATTCATATGTGTGAAAGGCTATTTTGAAATTACTTAAGCTAAACCCCTTTGCTTAATTAACCATAAATTATGAGCCAAATTTCATTAGGCCTTTTCTTATTAGGTGCATTACAAATTTAAATTCTTGTGAGTTTTTTTTCATCTCATTGGCTCATAATTATTTGGTTAACTATGTTAAGTGGTGTAGTAAGTGTTTAATTAAGTTACTTAATTCATACTTAACCTAATTACATAAAAATGAATCTAATCATCTAAAAATTAAACAAAAATATTAAACACATGTGGGATTGGGTTAGGAACAACAAACGCAACTCACCTTTTCAAAATTAAATTGAACTTCAAACAAAATAAAAATCACATTGAATACACTTTGATTTATTTTAAACTTTCTTATTCTATAAGAATGTCTTTAGGATTTAATTAACGTGAATTTTTTTACATGCTTTCATTGATTTGAGTATTTCCCCAACATGTTAAATTTATATGTCATGTGGTTCATGCATTCATATTTTTCAAATTTAAGTTTAAAATGAAATTGTTTACTTTATGTCAAATTTGCGTGTGTTGGCTAAAGTAGAAATATGAGTGGCTATTATCACTGCTAAATTCAAATTATTTTCAAAACATATAAATCAAGTATCAAATCTGAAAGTATGCTACTTATATTTTAATTATGAGCTTGCATGTGAAAGAGTAGAAAGGTGTGTTTAGCATAGGTTTCTCCTCTCTTATATTTGCATAGTTTTTATAGAGTTGGTAAGATGTATGGTTCATTTGAAAAGAACCTAACACTTACCTAATTCTCTATATCCTATTCATCTCTATGCTACCACTTAAGAAGGGTTACCTATACTAACACATAAATTTCATAAACAAAAATGAATTAACTAATACAATTTATGCATTCTTTCCTCCATTTCATCTTTTATACACATGTTTGTATTTAAGAAAAGAGAGGTTGTGAGGGTTTAAGTAGCCCTAAGTGACTTGTACCTTACACCTCCGTTAACAATGGCTAGTACTCACTTATGCCTTTCTTACTTTAATGTGTGTATGTGAAAATTTGGATAAAGAAACCCTTTCTACTTAAGAAAATCATGCATAGTAAACTTCTAAATTTCCTTAAATAGATTACTTAGCATGCATCGTAAAGTGTGTTAAATGTTCTCATTTGTATGTATAAATATGCTCAGGATGTAATGTGATGTGTGTTTTGTGAATTTGTTTCATTTTGTTTAATCTTAAAATGCCTTTCTTTTTGAATAGGTTTATTTAGAGTTCATCTAAACTTAGGATTAATTAAAAGACTTAATCAAAACATTCACTAAACAAAACTAAAATGTGAACTACTTTTAGAAATTACTTAGGTTAGAAAGGAAAGAGAAGTTCTCTTCTTTCCCTCTTCATAACTTAGTAATTAATTGTAGGATTCACTTGAACCTAATCAAAACATGAAATAAAATCAACCCAAGAAAACTAAACAACTTAAATGAAACCCTCCTCTAAGTTGAACATGTTTTCACACTTAGAAAATTGAACCTAAAGCCATAGCTAGCATACCACACAAACCTTCAAAGCACACACACACATTAACCCTAAGTCACCATTTCTAGCTTTAGATTAGTCATGCATGGTTTTGCGTTTTGTTTTATTTATGATATATGTTTTAGACTACATGTTGGTGTATGCTCAGAATGAATGGTAGATGATCTTAGTCTAATCATTATTTTCTAAGGGATTGTACTTAAGGGTGTAATCATAAATAAAAAATATAAATGTTTTTGCTTGTATGCTTTATACCCCTAAGCATAATTAATAGTCGTGGACTTAGTCACCTATGTGGGGGTGATAAGTCCAATATACATGCTTGGGATTTATTTGGTTTATTTTAGCTAACCTTATTTAGTGTTAGTTAGATTTTTTTTCTTTTAATGTAAATTTATACAATTAGATTTTGGAATGATTATTATGGGATTAGATGAGCATTGGTCATAAGATCCTATCTTATACACCATGTGAAGCCTTGGAGCATCTACCTTCCAACCATCCAAAAGAAGGAATCAAAGAAAGAAAATAAAAGAAGAAGAAGAAAGAAGAATAAAGCTTGAAGACCATAACAATGGATTCCTTTAATTGTAATTTAATTCATTTATAATTGGTTTATGGGTAGAGCTCACTTCCAATTTGATATTTTGGGTTTTTTTGCGTGCCACCATAATCCTTTTATTCTTTTTTTACATTAGTTTTATAAATTAATTGATGATTTGTTTAGTTTATGCATTAAGTGGCATGTTTTCCTAGTTTATTCCTTGCTTTATGTATGGCCTGGATGTGGATTAGGCTCTTTAGGGAAAAATAAATCTTTTACCAAACTTAACAACTCAAATTAAAAATAAAGAACTCATAACCTCACCTAAAGCTTAGGTTTAAAATCAAGATAAAAGAATTAGCAACCCCTTAGCTGGATGAGTATTTCTTTTACAATATCATGCACAACAAGATCTTATTTCACTCTTGATTAGAGGGCTTCCACCTTTTCCAGAGAAACTTGGCTTGACCTGAGAGCCATGGTGGAAACCTCATCTCTTTAATTTTGGCTAATAACTTTATTTCCAAGCATTCATATGAATCCTATTAGTTTAAGTCAAAAATAATCATCCAAAATGAAAATAAAATGAAATTTGAATTTCATTAGATTTAGACATTTGAAGTATGCTCTTACATGAACTAGTCTTTTGGGAGTGAGTTTAAGGTCATAGTCTCTTTCTAAATAAATAATACCTAGCTATCTTGCATAAGCATATGATTTTCCTACATGCATTTAAAATTGTAATGAGTTAGTTGCAACCACCCCATGGTTGTAAGTCAAGTTGTCATGTGGTTTGTCCTCATGGAGGAAAACATATTATTTTGCCTTAGATTTAGTTATGCTTTCACCCTCTAAAGCTCCTAGATTTAGGTTCTGCTGTTTCTGGGCCATAAGCATAATTCCTCATTAGGCATTTTCTTAATCTGTTAAGGAATCATAAGTAGATTTCTAATTAAAAAATTGAACTCAAACAAATTAAAATCAAAATGTAAAGCCCAACCATAGATAGTTTGATATTGTTGCTAGGTTTCCTAGCATCATGGGCATCTCCTACTTATCTTCATTTTGGCTTCAATAACCCCTCTCTTTGATCAATCCAATTTGATCTTCATGAACCACCATCGATAGTCCTTTCCTATTAAATCTTTGAAGACAATGATCATTTACCCAATAGAGTTTTCTAAGGAATCACCATTCCTTGATGTAATTAACTATGCTTGCCCTAGAGGGAACTTAATGAACTGTTTAAAATAAACCCTCTTACTTTTCCATGTAAAGAAAGATCTCTGCATATGCACTCATCCTCTTTATAAGGTGAAGTCCATTAAAGATAGTTACTCTATCTCGAGATAGTACACTATTTCCTTGATGACATACCCGATCACCAAATAAGTACATCTAATCATGGCATCCTAGATGAATTTTATATGCTTTCCTCTTTCATTTCTCCCCATAAATTTGAAGGTGATTTCCCATATAGAAAATTTTCACCAGAGATACAACATAGATTGAGATATTCTACAATCAACTACCCATAAAGGGCTTAAAGCTTTTAACCAAGTTCTCATCCAAATACTAAAGAAGACACTCTACATGTGGCATTAGATAGTTCCTTGTGGGCATACACACCACATATATAACTCCAACTTAGTCACTCTTTCTCTTTAGTGTATGTGTCAAATCATTCTACCATTAGAAATATAACTCCCATTACTAGTGGGTAGCAAGATCACACAAAGGAGAACACCAAGTTGCTTAGAAGAGCTTGAAGGTTTGAGGAGAGATGCAGCATGCAAAAAAATCTCACTCAAAGCTAAATGATTCAAGCTCACATCAAGTTGGTCTATCCTAGAGCTTTTCAAGTATGAGAGCTTATTTTAGTTATAAGGAGATTGATTGTTCTCATATGAGGCAACCCACTTTGGAAGGCCCTTTTGCCAAAGAAGCCTACAAGGAGGATCTTATCGCCTTATTAATCATAAGAAAGCACCCAAATCTTCCAATCAATGGGCTTTACTTAAAGAAATATTATAAATCATGTTTAAAAATAAGTATCATCAATGAAAATTCCATTTTAATTCAATCTCTTTCATGTTGAAAGTATTCTTGTTTGAATCTCCCATGTGTTTAGTGTGTGTAAGGAACCCGCGATGTCCTATCCTTCAATCAAAAAAAAAACAAACTACACACAAAATATAAAACAAAACATATCTTTACTTTACTGAAGTTGAGATAATGCCTCAAGTGGCACTCACTTAGTAGTTGTTTTAGTTCCAACATGCTATCGCTAATGTCACCCTAGTGGTCTTCTGCTTTAGAATAAGTTTATTTTTTTTTATTACACCAATGAGTTGTTAGTTTTAGGTTTACTAGTAAGTTTTTTATTAGTTTTGTAGGTAGTATTTTGAGATTTAAGATATATTTTATTAAGTTATATTTTTATTTAGTAGTCTTGGTTAGATATTTTTTAGATTATTATGATAGTTTAAAGTTGTAAGCCTATTTTCTTTTTGGGTTGATCATGCATTTAGGGTTTAGTTGGTTCACTATGTTATATTATGTAGTAGATAAAAGGTTCATTGGTTATAGACACCACTCATGGCATGTATCTATTTTTTTAGTTTAGTAGTATTTTTATTTATAATGAGTTAACTATATTTATCATATTTTTAGACAGTATTAGTTTTTTTTATACCATTTGGTTTTATTTTATTTATTTTTTTTTTTAATATTTATAGCTTTTTTATTTTTTTATATTATAGACTTATATATTTTACCTTATTAGCTTAGTTATGTTTATCTTATATTTTAGTCAAGTTTCATTTGTTGTTACTAAAAGGTTTAGGGTTATTTTAGAAGTTAGGTCTTTCAGGATAATCTTAGGTTTCAGAGTTATCCCTTTAGATTTTAAATGGTGATAGATGGCGATATAGCCCTTCTTAGTGGATCCTAGGTCCATAAATTAAATCTATCAATTTGACCAGCTCACATCTAGGGATATGCTCATTCAAAATCATTCCAAACCCATTCAAATCTTAATTAATAATATTTGAGTGATAAGTATGGCATTTATAGATAGTCATTTGTTTATTTATCATTCCTTATTTTAAGATGGTTTATTTTTTATATTTATTTAGTTTAGTTTATTTATTTTAGGTTTTTTATTTTAGTTTATTTTTAGGTTTAGTTTAGTTTAGGATTATTTTATTTTAGTTTTATTTCATTTTATTTTTTTTATGTTTCAATTTTATTTTTATTTTTTTTTTAGGTTTAGGTTTTATTTTATTTTTTAGTTTGGTTTTAGGTTTTTTTAGGTTTATTTTTAGGTTTATTTTTAGTTTAGATTTAGGTTTATTTTAGTTTATTTTATTTTATTTCTTTTAGGTTTAGGTTTAAGTTTAGTTTATTTTAGTTTAGGTGTAGGTTTTATTTATTTTAGTTTAGTTTATTTTAGTTTAGGTTTAAATTTATTTTATTTTATTTTAGGTTTATGTTTTTTTTAATTTTTTAGGTAGGTTTTATTTTATTTTTATTTTTAGTTTTATATTTAGGTTTTATTTTAGGTTTAGTTTTTATTTTATTTTATTTTATTTTATTTTAGTTTATTTTATTTTTTATTTTAGGTTTAGTTTTAATTTTATTTAGGTTTATTTATTTTAGTTTAGTTTTATTTATTTTATTTTATTTTTAGTTTTATTTTTATTTTATTTTCTTTAGGTTTAGTTTTAGGTTTTAGTTTATGTTTTAATTTATTTTATTTTTATTTTATTTTATTAGGTTTTAGGTTTTAGGTTTAGAGTTTAGTTTGTTTAGGGTTTAGGGTTTGGGGTTTAGGGTTTAGGGTGTAGATTTTAGGTTTTTGGGTTTAGGGTTTGGGTTTTAGTGTTTATGGTCTTTTTAGATTTGGGGTTTAGGTTTTAGGGTTTAGCATTTAGGGTTTTTTTTTTTTGTTTTAAAACTCAAGAAATAAACTCAACATAAAAGCTAAGGAGTCAAGAAAAAAATGAACTTGTTTCTTTAATAAAATGGATCTTAAGAGAAAAAGGTTAAAACCATAGGTGCACAAACACAAAGATGCTAAGTGCTCAAAATTGTGAGGACGTAGTAGACTAAGACTTGGTCTTTTCCATCTTCTCCTTAAAAAGAGCTAAGAGGGACACGCCAGAAACCTTCACAACCTTAACCTAACGGAATATCTACAAGATGCTCAAATCCACCAATCAATACCTCATCATTTTCCTCGATGAAGTTCAAACAACCATCATTTGGAGCAAAGGTGCAATTTTTTCCCATTCTTGATCAATTGAGCTCTAGCACATTTTCGAAAGCAGAGTTGGGTTGTTTGCCTCAATGCCAATGTTTTCGAGCACAATGCCCTTTGCATGAAAAGATCATGTGAATGGCTTCATCCATTCATTTCCAAGGTGAATTTTCTTGTATGATTTGTGCCCACCACTAATTTTTCTATGGGTCTTGTTTTGACCAGCTCCCATACCACATGTTTTCCCCATGTTCAAGAAATGAAAGAAGAGCCACGATCTACTGGGGAGTTTGAGCCACAAATGGCGATGTGAGATCAATAGTTGGGAATTGTGTTTTAGTTAGTTATTAGTTAGTTTTTTTTAATTAGTTTTATTATTAGTTTTAGTTTTAGGTTTAGGGTTTATTTATTTATTTTATTTATTTTATTTTTTTTAAAATTAAGTAAAGGTAGGTTTTTTTTATTTTAGTTTACTTTTTATTTATTTTAGTTTATTTTATTTTATATTTTATTTAGGTTTCTTTTATTTTATTTTATTTTAGATTTAGGTTTTATTTTATTTTTTAGTTTAGTTTAGGTTCTTATTTTATTTTTTAAGTTTAGTGTTAAGTTTTTTATTAGTTTATTTTTTAGTACCATTTTAGTTCTGGTTTAGGTTTATTTTTTAGTTTTTTTATTTATTTTAGTTTAGTTTATTTATTTATTAGTTTAGTTTAGTTTATTTTATTTTTAGGTTTAGGTTTTTATTTAGGTTTAGTTTTATTTTATAGTTATTTTATTTATTTTATAGTTTATTTATTTTAATATTTTATTTTTATTTTTTTTTTAATTTATTTTATTTTTATTTTATTTATTTAGTTCTATTTTATTTTTATTTTAATTAGGTTTAGGTTAGTTAATGTTTTTTATTTATTTTATTTTATTTTATTTTTGGTTTTAGTTTATTTATTTTATTTTATTTTTAGGTTTTATTTTTTACATTTTAGCTTTAGGGTTAGGGTAGCTTTAGTTTATTTTATTTTTAGGTTTATTTTAGTTTAGGTTTAGTTTATTTTAGTGCATTTTATTTTATTTTGTTAGTTTATTTTATTTTAGTTTAGGTTTAGGTTTTATTATATTTTAGTTTATTTTAGATCAGTTTAGGTTTATTTTGGTTTTATTTTATTTATTTAGTTTATTTGGTTTTATTTTATTTAGTTTTAATTTAAGATTATTTTAAGTTTAGTTTTATTTTATTAAATTATTTTAGGTTTATTTTATTTTTATTTTATTATTTAGTTTATTTAGGTATTATTTTTTAATAATTATTTTATTTATAGTTTAGTATTTTATTTTATTTATTTTTAAGTTTGGTTTTAGTTTATTTTTATTTTATCTTTATTTTATTTAGGTTTAGGTTTTATTTATTTTATTTTTTTTATTTATGTATTTTTTTTCTTGGTTTAGGGTATTTAGGGTAGTAGGTTTTTCAGTTTTTTGGGTCAGTAGGTTTAGTCAGTTATTGGGTGGTTAGGTCATTTTAGTTTAGGGTTTATGGGGCCTAGAATTTTATTATCTTTTTATTTAGTATTTTAATTTTTAGGGTTTAGGGTTTAGGTTTAGGTGTGGTATTTATTTAGTATTTTTAAATTAAGCAAACCGGTAGTTTTACTGATTTATTTTTATTCATTATTTTTCCTTTAAATTAACCCATAAGTTTAGTTTATTTTAATTATCCAGTTTTTTATTTTATTTTTATATTTTATTTTTTATTTTTTTATATTTATTTTTATTATCTTTAGTTTAATTTATTTTATTTTAGCTTTTATTTATTTTAGTTTTTATTTTTATTTATTTTATATTTTAGGTTTTTTGGTATTTTTATAGTTTCTTTAGTAAGTATTATAGGTGGTGGCCTGGGGCTAGGTTTGGGCTCAGTGGATCATGATCAGGGTTATCAGTTTAGTGGCCCAGGCCCAGTTAGCCCAGGAGGGAAAGCATAGGGAGGTCAGCCTGTGGTTAGTGGCCCAGGTAGAGAAGTTTATGGTAGTGGTTATTTGATTTAGGTATTTATATTTAGTTTATATTTATTTAGTAGTATTTTATCTTTTTTAGGCTCAGGTTTTATTTAATTAGGTTTATAAGTGATTTTTTTTATTTATTTTTTATTTAATATATTAGTATTTATTTTTTATTTTGTTTAGTTTTATATAGGTTTTATTTTATGTTTTGTTTAGTTTAGGTATTTTTTATCTTTAGTTTATTTTATTTTATTATTTTAGGTTTAGGTTATTTGGTTTTTTGGTTTATTTATTTTATTTTCTTTATTTAGGTTTAGGTTTATTTATCCTTAGGCTTTAGTTTTATTTAGTGGCCTGGGCCCTTAGCTCCTATAGCTCAGTTTTGTACGGCCTGTTTTTATTCTTGTAGGTTTAGTGCATTTAGTTTATGGTTTAGGTTTTCTTATTTTATTTTTATTTTATTTTTTTTTTTAGGTTTATTTATGTAGGTTTTTTAGGTTCAGATTTAGGGTTTATGGTTTTTTTTAAAGAATAAATTCATTCAACATTTTTCTTATCAATTTCATCCATGTAACACACCAAGTTTTCTAAGACACATGACATAGATAAAAAATGAGCATAAATAGCAAATCAAAAACCCTAGTAACTATCTTTACCAGAGACACATTTCATAAGATATATCATGGCCATTCTGAATTTCATAACCACCTACCCTCAAGTGGGATCCACCATCATATCAATGATCTCTCCTACAACCACCACCGCACAGTAACCTTCATCGCCCTCCCTCCATAACCACCACTACCGACCACCACCAGATCCACCAAAGACCTCCTCCATCACTGATCAAGACTGAGCCTCATTTGACTGGTGATGTTCCTATCATCAAAGTTCTCCATTCTTGGGGTTTAAGTTTCTAGTTTTAGTTTTATTATTTTAGGGTTTATGTTTATTTTAAATTTATTTAGTTACTAGTTTTAGTTAGGGTTGGGGTTTAGGGTTTAGGGTTTATTGGTTAGGTTTAGTTTTGGTTTGTGGGTTGGGCTTGTGGGTTTTGTGGGTTTGGGTTTAGTAGTTTAGATTTTAGTTTGGGTTTAGGTTTTTACTTTATGTTAGGTTTAGGATTTTTTTAGGATTTGTGGGTTTGTAAGTTTTAGTGTTGTAGGTTCATTATTTTTTTTTAAGTTTATTTTATTTTATTTAGTCTAGGTTTAGTAGTTTAATTTTATTTTTAGTTTCATTTATTTTTAGTTTAGGTTTATTTTTTTTATTTTTTTATTTTATTTTATTAGTTTATTTTATTTAGTTTGGTTTTATTTTAATATTTTATTTTATTTTATTTATTTATTTTATTTCAGGTTTAATCTTTAGGTTTTATTCTTATTTTATTTTTAGTTTAGAATAAGTATATTTATCATTTATTTATTTTATTTATTTTATTTTAGGTTTAGAGGTTTAGAGTTTGTTTTTTTTAGAGTTTATTATTTATTTTAGGTATTTAGTAGGTTGGTTTTATTTAGCCCAGGGCTCAGAGGTTTGTATTTTTTAGGTATGGTAGTGTTTGGGTTTTCAGTATTTAAGTTTTTTGGGGTTTAGAAGGGATGGTTCTTATTTAGGTTTTAAATTTAGATTTAGTTTATTATTTATTTTTAATTTATTTTAGTTATTTTTATTATTTATTTATTTTTTATAGTTTAGTATTTATTTTAGGTTTATTTATTTAGTTTTTTATTTATATTATTGTTGAGTTTTATTATTTTTGGGTTTAAGTTTATTTATTTTATTTGGTTTATATATTTATTTAGGTTTTATTTTAGGTTTAGGTTTATTTTAGGTTTTTTATTTATTTTTTAGGTTTTAGTTTTTATTTTGGTTTAGTTTAGGTTTAATTTTAGTTATTTTTTAGTTCAGTTTAGGTTTATTTTATTTTATTTGGTATTATTTTAATAGGTTTATTTTTTAACTATTTTGGTTTTATTTAGTGTATTTTTTTTAGGTTTTATTTTATTTTAGTTTTTATTTTATTTTATTTTAGTAATTTATTTTATTATTTAGTTTTATTTATTTTAGTTTTGTATTAGGTTTATTTTATTTTATTTAGTTTAGCTTTTTATTTTGTTTTATTTTAATTTTATTTTATTTTATGTTTATTTTAGGTTAGTTTAAGTTTATTTTATATTTTATTTTATTTTTATTTTATTTTAAATAGTTTAGGTTTTTATTTATTTTTTAGTTCATTTATTTTTTATGTTTAATCTTTTATTTAGATTTTTTTATTAGTTTATTTTATTTTAATTATTTTATTTTTATTTTTAATTATTTTAGGTTTAGTTTAGGTTTTATTTATTTTATTTATTTTAAGTTTTTTTTTTTACATTTTATATTTTGGTTTATTTTATAGTTTAGGTTTTTTTAGGTTTAGATTAGTGGTGGGGGTTTAGATTTAGGGTTGATTTTTAGTGTTAGGCTAGTGGTAGGGTTTAGGCTGGTAATTTTAGGGTTTAGGTAGTTTTAGATTTTTTAAATTAAATTATAGTTTAGTTTATTTTTTAGTTTATTTTATTTATTTTAGTTTATTTTATTTTATTTTATTTATTTTATTTTAATTTTTTATTTTTATTTTTATTTTAGTTTAGTTATTTATTTTTGGTTTATTTTTAGTTTATTTTAGGTTTAGGTTTATGTTTATTTTAGTTTAGTTTTATTTTATTACTATTAGTTTAAGTTTTTATTTTTATTTTATTTTTATGTTTAGGTTTTATGTTTTATTTTAGTATTTTAGGTTTTATTTTTAGTTTTTTTTTTTTATTTTATTTATTTATTTTATTTATGTATTTTTTGTTTAGGTTTAGTTTTATTTAATTTCTTAGTTTTTTTTAGTTTAGGTTTATTTATTTTATTTATTTTATTTTTTTTGTTTAGGGTTTAGGTTTTATTTTTATTTATTTTTTTTTATTTTAGTTTATTTTATTTTATTTTATTTTTGTTAAGTTTATTTATTTATTTATTTATAGGTATTTTATTTATTTTTTTATTTATTATTTATTTATCTTAGTTTAGTTTATTTTATTTTTTATTTTTATTTAGGTGGGTTTTTTAGTTTATTTTTATTTTTTTATTTTATCATTTTGATTTAGGTTTATTTATATTTATTATTTTTTTAGGTTTATTTATTTTAGTTTAGGTTTTAGCTTGGGCCTAAGGTCAGGGGTTTTAGGTTTGGGTAGGAGTTGGGGGTGGGGTCAGGTGTTTTAGATTTAGTTTTGTAGGGCTCAGGGTATCAGGTTTAGGGCTCAGTGTTTAGCTTAGGTTACAGGGTTTTTTTTTAAATTAAGCAAACGGTAGGGTTTATTTTATTTTTATTTATTTTAGATTATTTTTTATTTTATTTATCTTTTATTTTTTAATTTATTTATTTAATTTTAGGTTTATTTATTTTAGTTTATTTTTAGGTTTAGGTTTATGTTTATTTTAGTAGTTTATTTTATTTTATTATGTTAAGTTTATTTTATTTTTTTAAATTTAGGTTTTATTTTATTTTTTATATGTTTATTTATTTTATTTTTAGTTTATTTTTAGTAAAGGTTTATTTTAGTTTATTTGATTTAGTTTTATGTTTATGATTTTAGTTTATTTAGGTTTATTTAATTTAGTTTTTTAGTTTAGTTTATTTTATTTTATTTATTTTAGTTTTTTTTTTTAGTTTTTAGGTTTTATATTTTATTTATTTTAGGTTTATTGTTTAGTTTTAGTTTTATTTTATTTTATTTTATGTTTATGTTTATTTTTTATTTTATTATTTAGGTATTTATTTTGGTTTATTTTATTTTAATTTAGTTTATTTTTATTTATTTAGTATTTTATTTATTTTATTTTTTAGGTTTATTTTTATTTTATTTTATTTTATTTATTTATTTATAGTATTTATTTTATTTTATTTTAGGTTTATTTAGTTCATGTAGTTTTGTGGTAGGTATTTTAGGGTTTAGTGATTTATTTGGCTCAGGTGTGGTTTAGTATGGGTTTAGGGGTTCAGTGGGTAGTGGTTTAGGGCTCAGAGTTGTTATAGTTTTGGCTTTTAATAGAGAAAAATCAACATTTATTTATTATTTAGTTTTATTTTATATTTATTTTATTTATTCTTTATTATTATATGTTATTTATTTTATTAGTTTATTTTATTTAAGTATTTTTATTTTAGTTTAGGTTTTATTTTAGTTTATTTGGTTATGGTAGTTTATTTATTAGAGTTTTTTATTTATTTTTTTATTTTAGTTTAGGTTTAGTTTTATTTTATGTTTAGGAGGTTTTTATTTATTTTATTTTATATTTTAGTTTAGGTTTTTAGTTTATTTTATTATTTAGGGTTTATTTTATTTTATTTTATTTATTTATAGTTTTAGTTTATGGTATTATTTATTTATTTTATTTTGTTTATTATGTTAGGTTTTATTTAGTTTTAGTTTATTTTAGATTTATTTTATTATTTTGTTTTATATTTTAGTTTTTTATCCATAGGTTTATTTTATTTTGGTTTAGTTTAGTTTATTTATTTATATTTGTCTTTAGATTTTATTTTTACATTAAGTCAGTTTCAGTTATATTTTATTTATAGTTTAGGTATTTAATCTATCCATCAGAGTGCCTATTTGTGCCTTGTATTAGAGAGTAGAGTGGGTCAGAGGTCCTTCAGTAGCTCAGGGTCAGTTGTAGGGCCCAGGTTTAGCCCAGGATCTGGCCTTTGGGATTCAGTCAGTAGGCCCAGTGGAGTTTAGTATCTGGGTCAGCCCATCAGCCCAGTGTGTGGATTTAGGGCCTAGGGTCAGTCAGCTGTCAGGCCAGTGAGGGTCCAAGGTCAGAGTTAATGGGTCTGGCAGCCCAGTTCTGGGGTTAGGGCATGGTTAGGGCCAGTTTTGGTTTCCTAGGCCCAGAGGGTTTTTTAGTCTAGTTTCAGGCCTGTGGGGTTTAGCCTAGTTTAGGCCTAGTCAGGCTCAGGGTTTTAGCTTTTGTTTTTTTATCATTTATTTTTAAATTTAAAAAGAAACCATAATATTTTTATTTACTTTACTTTTATTTATTTCTTTAATTTATTTTTTATTTGATTTAGGTATTTTTTTATTTTTTATTTAGTTTATTTATTTATTTTAGTTTTATTTTTAGTTTATTTTGATTTTAGTTAAGATTTAGTTTTATTTTTAGTTTATTTTATTTTATTTTTTAGGTTAGGTTTATTTATTTTAAATTTTTGTTAGCTTTTTTTATTTTATTTCTTGGTTTAAGTTTATATTTTAATTTGAGGTTTATTTTTTAAGTTTTTATTTTTTTTTTAGTTTATTTTAGTTTATTATATTTTATTTTAGTGTATGTTTAGTTTATTTTAATTTTTTTAAGTTTAGTTTTAGTTTAGGGTTTAGGCTTTATTTTTTATTTATTTTTAGGTTTAATTTTAGGTTTATTGTTTAGGTTTATGTTTTTATTTAGTTACATTCAATGATGAAAACTTACTCCTATGGATGACCGAACACAACCACCTTTACATTATGTATGTTGGCGATACGCTATCCAGAGTTCTTTGACTAGGTATATCAATCAACATTATGAGAAGAACCCTTGCCTACTGAGGATCACATCTACTCCAAAAAAGAATGGATGATGTTAAGAGGATTCAATGAACAAGCGAGGGCCTTGTGGTGCTTTTTTTTTTGATGTAGGGGTACACCACGCAGATAGGTGGTACTTTTGAGTTAATCGGGTACAACATTAAGGTATGATGTACTATCTCAAAAGATAGAGGCATCGCCCTATAATAGACCTAATCACAAATAAGGCATGATTGGTCTGAATGTTGAGATTTTCCCTACTTTATGTAGATGAATAAAGTAAGGTTTATATTAAACCGTTCTTAACTTTATGGAGGTAAGCCTCTATAGTTAATTACATCTGGAAATGAAATTTCTAAGAATACTCTAAATTAGACATCATCTCCAAATATTTGAAGGTTAGATTATCAAAGGATTGGTGGAAAAATCAATTGGGAAAGTTCAAGGAGAAGACTTATTTTTTGGAATCTAAATGAAATAAGTAGGAAATCCTCATGATACTAGGAAGCCTAGTGAGCATTCCAATCTTCCTATGGTTGGGCTTTATAATTTTAATATTGAGAAGATTTATATGTTTTGAGTTGAAATTTAATTAGATTACTTGGGCATATAATCTACCAACATAAGTTTGTGGGAATGCCTAAGACGTGAGGATTTATGATCGTCGCCTAAAAAAATAGCTAGCTCAAATCTTAAATCTAGGAGCTTTAATACAAGCTAAAGCATGACCTAAATCTAAGTGTGGACATAATGGTTTACCTAAGAGAGAATAAATTGGACTTGGACTTATAACCTCCTAGAGTGGCGCTAACTCCTCCTACAATTTTAAAACCATCTGCCTTCTGATTTGATAGTTAGGTAGTTATTTAATTAGTAAAGTCCTTAACACACCCTCTAAGAGACTAGAGCATGAGTGGTATGAACATATGACTTAATCTATAGATGCAAAATCTTTTCAAATTTTATTTTATTTTAGACATTATTTTGAGAGGCTTTAGGATTTCTTATGCCTAAATGCATGATGAAATAGGTTATGGGTCAAATCATCTAGAAGAAGGTGTTCTCCACCACAAGGATGCCCTCACAGTCAAGCATTCCTTTATCGCATGATGGAGATCCTTCAAGAGAGAGAGAATATGCATGCATGATGCAAACATACAACCATAAGTTGCTAAATATTTTAATAATCTTATTTATGTTTATGATTTTATGATGAGGTTATGAGTTTTAAAATTTAGTTATGAGTGATTAGTTGGGTAGAAAATTTATTTTATCCTAAGAGCCTAATCATCCAAGCCACACATTAAAGCATCAATCATTTAAGAAACTATGAAAAGTATCCTAATGCACAATGTAACATCAAACAATTATATAAACTATCATAAAAGAATAAAAGGACATCATACATACAACCCAAGAGAGAAGATGGGTAAAGACCACCCTTATACAACCTGAATATGAAAGAGTAATTATAATTGTATTAAATGCCATGGGTGTCTTCTTTCTCCATATCTCCATTTCTAATTTGGTTCCTTCTTTGATTTGGATGGTGCTTGCTTCAAAGGCATCACAAGGCACCCTAAGACAAAGCCTTCTAACCACAGGTCATCTTAATCCCCCATAGCACTAATTCTAATCCCTATTGCAAAAATTATATTTATGTGGGAAAAGTAAATCTAACTATACCTATAAAATAGTGGTTAGCTAAATATACATATAATCCCAAGAAGTTGTATTTATAATTTTGACTTAGCACCCTACACATGGGTAACTAAGCCCAATTCCTAACTTGGATTATGCTTAAGGATTTAAGCAACAAAAAAAGAGCATTCACATTTATTTTTAAGCATCCCTTAAGCATAATCCCTCATAAAATATGATTAGGCTAATACCTATCATCAAGTCTATGAAGAATACACCCTAACATCCAATCTAAAATAATACATCAAAAAAAAATACATCACATCATACACCATCCAAACTTAGAGCTAAGTGGTGATTTTGTGTATTAAGGCTTGTGGTAAGTCTTGTTAGGCATTAGTGTTGTATTTTCTAAGTGTAGAAGGATTCAATTTAACATGAAAGGTTGATTTCACTTGAAGTAGTTTAATTGATTTGAGAATTTTAATTTTTTGTTTTCTTTTGTTTAATTTGATTACAACTAAGTGTTATAAAGAGAAAAAGAGGATTTCCCTTTCATCCCTACCTTAAGTCACTTTATAAGTATATTAATTTGATTTAGTTCTTTTAGTGAATGGTTTGTTAAATGATTTAATTAATCATAAGTTTAGGTTCAGTTTAAATAATCCTATTCAAAATGAAAGGCATCTTAAGATTAATTTAACTCAAATACTATCACATGACATGTATTAAATCATTCCTTTCCATCACATGTAACATGCATATGATTTAATCCTAAGTATATCTATACATGCAACATATTTTGGCATACTTAAATGGTGAATGTATGTGTATGTTTAGAATTTATATTTATTTGATTGAATTATTTAAACATATTAATTTAAAACTTTATCCAAATTCTTATACAAAAAGGACATAAGAATGAAATTAAATAGGCATGTGTCATTGTTAAACTAGGGAAGTGAGGTAATCAAATGACCTCCTCGGAGCTAGTTAAAGCCTCGTATTCTAGGGATTTCCAAACTATATACCCATTTGCATTCAAACATAAAATTCATATACATGAACATAGAAGTAAGCTCCAAATCATATGGCTAATTAATTCAACCACTTAGTCAATTATGAATGCATGCAATTTTAATGTAAAATGGGATTTTCATTCACTAATCACATATATACATATACATGTACAAAGATATAAGCAAGTGTCATTGTTAAAGTGAGTGAGGTAATCAAATGACCTCCTTGGGCTAACTAAAGCCTGTATTCCTGATGTCCAGACTATGTACTTGCTTTTCTTGGACACACATGGATGTATACATAAATGAGGGAAAGAAAACCATGCAAAGATTGTAATTTTTTTTTTGATTGAATCAGTTATATATATGAATTAAAGCTCTATCTAAATTCTAATGTTGAAATACATAAGAATGACTTCAAATGGGTACGTGATGTTGTTAAACCAGAAGTGAGTAATCAAATGACCTCCTTGGGGCTAAAAGCCTCGTGTTCCCGGGATGTCCAAACTATATACATTAACATTCAATCTTATATAAATCAACACAAATGAAGAAAAAAGAGAACTCAACATTCATACACTTAAGCTATAAGCACATGCATTTCTTATGTATTTATAACTAGCATCATAACACATATTATTATTCATTTATAAGCTTTTGAAAAATACATTTTGGATTTAATAGTGATAATAGCCACATATATTGAATTAAATCAAATCAACACATGCAAGCTTACATAAATAAAATCCATCATATTTTACTTGATTTTGAAATGATGATTCATGAATTCAAATAACATACCAAATTTAACATGATTGGAAAGAGGACAATCAAATATAAGCATGTGATTCATTCAACCAAACTAGTTCTTAAGGATAATCAAATCAAATAAGATGATTTAAAGCAAACAAAAGCTTCTTTATTAATTAAGTTTTGAATTTGATTTGATTTAAAGAGGAGAAGAGAAATCATCACTTGATGTTTTAAACCCATTCCCACATTAGTGATTTGATTTAATTTAAGGAAATGTAATTAAGTTGATTTTATGGGTTAATTAAGTTGAACTCTAATTAGATGAATTAATTACCCTTGCCTATGTTACCTTAAAGTAATTAACTAAATAATTATGAGCCAACATGATATGCATAAAAATAAACTTGTAATGATCCTAAGAAATAAAAGGGCCTAATGCAATTGGTTCATGTTAATTACATTAAGGACTTAATTAATTATGATTTTCCACATATGGACTAACTATAATTTTATTAAACTCCTTTAGGTTAAACACCTAAAGATCTACCCATGATTTAATTAAAGGTCTAATGTGATTATGATTTAAATTTGATTAAGTGATTTAATTAATTAGTTAAATATTAATTAATTTCATTTTAAAAAAGGGTGAAATGAACTTAGCGAAAGGGGTCCCAACCCTATTCCTTAGTTCACTTACTGCAACAATCATTAATAAACTTAATTAGCCAATTTATTACTGTTCATGGGATTAATTAATCATTAATTAACTTAAAAGAGTTGTTAAGGTTTACTTAGTCAATTTTCCTAATTAAGTGAGCAATAAATCCCAAGAAAATCATTGGAGGCAGAGGTCATCCCATTAAATTTACCCATAAAATTTGGGATTAATTGCTCAGGTAATTAAAGAGTAATTAAGCTAATTAATTTTAAAATTAAACCTTAATTACTATTCAAAATTAGTTAAGATCTTTTTAATTAATTCTCTTTTGAAATACCTTTAAAATAGGTATTTATTTAAATTTTTTAGATTTCTCTATGATCTTTTATGATTTTTAGAAGTATTAATCATTAAAATGATTAAGCCTAATTAAAGCCTAATCTGGCGCCACATGGTGACCGATGCACTTTCCACATGGAACCTGGAATGGCTACTTAAAACTCCCACTCGGGTGGCAGGAAATGCGCTCGATTATCCCATCTAACGGATCTTATCATGACTGTCCATTCTGATCACGTAGAATGGACTATGTGTGATCTAACGTCACACGAATGAGGGAGAATGGAGTCCGTCCTCCATTGCTCACTTTATTCAAGCTTACCCAAGCTAGGATTAAAAGGACCCACACCTTCACGACATCAATCAAAGGGGATCCAATAGTCAAGATCACATGAGATGCAAGTTTTCTTCAAAAAGATCTAACCCATTTTTTCCTAAGGATTAGTTTTGGCATACTCGGAGCTCAAGACCATTAGAACGACAAGGAAAGCTTCATCTGGAGAAAGACTTGTTATGCGTAGAGCTTGACTTGATTGTCCCACCTCGAGTGCTGGAAGTTTGGGAGATGATTCGCTTGCTCGAATGCCTAGGTAAGGTACATGCAAAGTTAATTTGATTTTGATGGAGAAATGGAATGAACTTGAGCCAATGGTTGCAATCAATTTAGTTTTTTTTTTATTTGACCCAATTTGGCCTTTTAGGACAATTTGGATCAACTTGGGTCAAGAGGGGCAATTGGGTTTGACTCAATTGAAGGTCAAGTTATATTCAAAAAATCAATTTTGATTTGGTATGAATCATTAGTTTCAAGGGATTTATTTAGGTAAATTTGGCTAGTTTGGGTTCATGGGTTAAGGGATTGACTTGGTTAAATGACCAAGTTGACTTTGTTTGACCTCATTTGTGATCAATAGTCATGATGGGAGGTTTTGATTTAGTTCAACCCAATACTGTGAGCTCAGGTCAATTGGCCATCAAGTGGACCAATTTAGTTTGCTTGATTTTGGGTTGAATTTGATTTAGTTGAATTTATATTTGGATTTTGGATTGATATATAAATTCAATTTAAATTGGCTTCAGTTCAAATGGGCTTTGGTTCATTTGAACATTTCAAGTCAAAAGGGTTAAGTTGGGTTTGACTTGGGTTGATTTTGGTTTGGCTTGATTGTTGGATTTCATTTAATTATGGATATGATTGAAGGTATAATGATTCATGAGAAAATAATTGAATTTAGGTTTTGGAATGAAGGAATTTGGCTAAGTCCATAGTTGGGTCACATGGCAGTTTGGATTTTGATTTGATTTGATTTATTTTGATGATTTAAATGTATATTTCAATTAAATTTGTGAAGATGATTGAAAATATAATTGATTTATGAGAAACCAAATTAAGTTTGACTTGATTTGGATAAGATTTGGCTAAGTCCATGGGATAGGTCATATGGCATAAGGGGTATTGATTTAGTTTAATTTAGTGATTATTTGAATGTAGATTTGATTTATATTTAAGAAGATAATTGGAAGATATAAAATGAGAAAATCAATTGATGGATTTTTGGATTAAGATTTGGCTAAGTCCATGGGATAGGTATATGTAGGAAGGGTTTCAAGTATGGATTTGATCATGGGCTTCAATCATTTGGATTTAGAATTTGGGTTTGGATTTGGATTTGAATCTGATGTTTGAATTGAACTTGAGGTTTGGTTTGAGAATGTGATCCCAGCTACCAGGAGTACACTTGCTATCCATATAGACTTATAATCTAGTTCATAGGATGAGTCTTATATGGTTAGCACAGTAGCCAGCACTTCAGTAGATTCCCTTGGAGTTGACACTTGAGCCAGATAGCCATGAAGACCGAGCTCCAAAGCAAAGCATAAGGGTATCTAAGTCTATATGTGAAATAGTTAGGCATCATTTGGGAACCTTAGCTATAACCCCACTTTCCTCTCAAAAATCTAAGGGTTTGGTAGTTAAGGTAGCCCCTAAGTCATCCACAAGTGTGAAGACTCAAAGGTTCTTTCTAGGAGCATCATCTTCAAGTCAAGAAGTTGATGTAAAACTTGAAGATGATTTATATAAAGATTTAACAAAATGACTTTTTGATGGGTACTTTCCTTCTGTTCATAATTTAGCAAGAGTTAATCCAACATACTTGTTCAAAGCACAAGTAAGGCTACTTGGAAAGAATATAGAAGAACAAATGCAAAAACTCTTAATCAAGATCGAGACTAGGATTCAGTATAGTGGGTCCAATCAATGAAGATAATTACTGCTTAGTCATCACCAATCATTTAGAATCTGATAGGTTCTTTCAAATCACATAAACTCATATGAGGAGCTGTGCTTAGAAACATCATATGATCCAAATGATTTTGAAGTCAAAGATGCATCACCAGAGTTCAAAGAAGAGATCAAGTCAACCATCAATGAGATCTAGAAATCAACTTAAGAACTGAAGAAGATCCACAACTGACATACATCAATTCTTTATTGAATTAAATTGAAACCAATGACTTAGTTATGCTATTGATTGAGTTTAAGGATTACTTTGCATGGAGTTATGGATTCCCTCGATGTAGCAATCCATAAACTAGCAATAGATCCTACTACTAACCCTATCAAGAAAGCTCCTAGATGCATGTGATTAGACATAGAACAATAGGTCATTTATGAAGTCAAGAAATTGATCAAAGCTAGCTTTATCCGAGAAGAAAAATACACTACTTGGTTAGCTAACATCATCCAAGTTAAGAAAAAGAATGGCCAAATTTAAATATGCATCAATTTTAGGGATTTAAATAAGCTATGTCCAAAAGATGAATTTCCACTACCAATCTTGGAGCTAATGGTGGACATTGCCTCATCTCATGTAGTCTTCTATTTCATGGATGGCTCATCTAGATATAACCAAATAAAGATGGCCCATAAAGATGAAAGGAACACAACTTTTTGAACCCCGATCAGAATCTATTGTTATAAAGTCATGCCTTTCAGCCTTAAAAATGCTAGTGGCACATACCAGTGGGCAATGCCTCTAATCTTTGATGAACTCATTCATCATCAAGTCATGTGCTATGTCAATGTTCTCATAGTCAAAAGTAGAGAAAAGGAAGAAAATCCCTTTAACATGAGTAGTTTTTGAATAATTAAGACAATTTAACCTCAAAATGAACACCCTAAAGTGTACATTCAGAGTAGCTTCAGGGAAATTCCTTGGGTTTATTATCCGACACCAGAGAATCAAAATCGATCAAGGAGATATTAGAAATGCCACCCCTTAAAAGTTTAACTCAACTTATATCATTCCAAGGGTAGCTGGCATATCTAAGATGCTTTATATCCAACTTATCGAAAATATGTCAGCCATTTTCAACACTTGTCAAAAAGGACACTAAGTTCAAGTGGGTAATAAGTGTGAGCATTCCTTTGAAGACATCAAGCATTACTGATGCTATCGCTTCTAGCACCTATCCTGAAACCAATACTTTTACTTTACCTAATCCCTTAGTGCTTTGTTGGCATAAGCTAATGACAAAGGGAAGGAAAATGCACTCTACTACCCCTGTCATTGTCTAATCCCTACTGAGGCTAATTATCCACCCATTGAGAAGCATTTCCTAGCTTTAATGTTTGCATCTCAAAAGATATAACACTACTTGCTTTCTCATAAGGTCAACTTAATCTCTAGGATCAATCCACTACAGTATCTTATGACATGGCCGATGCTATCCGGATGGTTAGCATGATAGTCCACGATCCTCTCATTGTTTAACACTAACCTCATACCCCTCTGTGGGGTGAAAGGACAAGCACTAGCAGATTTCTTAGTAGCACACCCACTTCCTACTGACTCTCCACATAGTGATGATCTCCCTGATAAACAAATCATTAACTTATGGAATACTAGCATTCACTATAGCGAGATGTTCTTTGATGGTATAGCTTCTTCTCAAAGAGGACAAGAACCATAATCTATAATTCTAGGTGGAGGGAATAGTTCTCTTAACTCGACCGATGTGATGAAATTCTTATGTCATATGTTCAATCCTTGCACCAACAATGAACCAATATGAGACTCGATTTTGACTGGAGAATCATTACTCTAAGAATCTATAGTTATCAACCAATCAACCATAAGGTTATAAAGCCCAAGCTCCATCATAACCATAAGTATAGCAGGGAGTTGTTGGCCCAAATACCAGAGGTTGCCATTTATAATATTCCTCATGGAGAGAACGTTGTAGCATATGCTTTAGCCAAACTTGCCAAGAAATTGGCATAACCGGAGGATGAGTCCATATCAATAAAGGTCCAAAATAAGTCTAATCCCTTATTGATAATGAACTCATTAAAATTACTCTTAAAGAGGTTGTCACCAAGAAGGATGAGGAGTTAGATTGGAGGCACCATTTATGGATTACTTAAATAAAGGTAAACTACCTCAAGAGAAGTCTTAAGCCCATCGATGAAATAGAGCTCCTATGCTCTTGTGAATGGTGTCTTGTATCGGTGGTCTTTCGATCATATGTGGTTACATTATTTAGACAAGCACCATAAGATCATGGCTGAGGTACACTCAGGATTATGTGGAGCCAACCAATCCAGTCTGAAGATGAAAACTAAGTTTAAGAGACTAGGATACTACTAGCCATTGATGATCAAAGATTGCATGGATATAGCTAGGCGATGCCACCAAATGTCAAATATATGATGTGGTCCTACACCAACCACCCAACATTCTACATCCTACATTAGCCTCATGGCCATTCGAGTGTTGGGGTACCAACATAGTGGGTCCGATTGATCCTCTTTCTTCTAAGGGTCATCAGTTCATCTTAGCTGTTACTGACTACTTTTCCAAATGGGCAAAGGCAATTTCTCTCAGAGAGGTCACAACTCAGCATGTGCTCCAATTTTTTAGGAACAATATCGTATATAAGTTTAGAGTGCCTCGATGAATTATATCTGATAATGGTACTGCATTCAAGAGCACCGAGATCAATAACTTTGTTCAAATACACAGCATAGATTGGAGATATTCTACCATCAACTACTTGAGGGCAAATGGCTTAGCAAAAGCCTTCAATAAAACTCTCATCCAAATACTGAAGAAGACACTCGAAAATAATAAGCGATAATGGCATGAGCAATTAGTTGATGCCTTGTAGGCCCACCCACCACATATAGAACTCCAACTTAGTCTATTTCTTTCTACTTAGTGTATGGGTCTGAAGTCGTTCTACCATTAGAATTCCAACTCCCATCACTAAGGATAACTGTGGGTAGTAAGATCACAATAGAGCAGAACGCCAAGTTACAGTTTAAAGAGCTCAAAGATTTGAAGGAGAGACACCTGTGGGCATGCCAAAATCTCAAGTTATACAAAGCTAAAATGATTCAAGCTCACAACAAGTTGGTCTGTCCTAGAGCTTTTCAAGTAGGAGAGCTTATTTTAGTTCTAAGGTGACCGATTGTTGCCTTTTTTAAGATGGGAGGTAAGTTTGAACCCACTTGGGAAGGCCCTTTTGCCATAGAGATGGCCTACCAAAGAGGATCTTATCAGCTTATTAATCATAAGGGAGAGTGCCCAATTTTTCCAATCAACGGGCTCTACATAAACAAAAAATATAAATCATATTTGAAAATAATTATCATTAATAAAAATTCTATTTTCAATTCAATTCTTCCATGTTGAAAGTATTCTTGTTTGCAAATTTTCCACGATGTGCTTAGGGTAGGTGTAAGGAACTCGAGCGATGTCCTATCCTTCATCGACATAACATAAACACAAACTACACATAAAAAAATATAAAATAAAGTCATATCTTTTATCTCGGGCTACTCTAAGTGAGATAATGCCCCCAATGACACTCACTTAGTAGATGCTCTAGGTCATGCTGACGTGCTACCCTACTAGTGTATCACACCAGTGGTCTTCCTACTTTGGAGGATGTAAGTCTGATACACTTTCCTTTCTTACTTGGCCACTACACACCAATGAGCACCTTGTTAGTTTGGTTGTCCTTACTATGTGGCTAGTAAACCACCTCATGTTGGTTTCATTTAAGAGGATGTGAGTCTGCTACACTTTCTTCTTAGATTAGCCTTCGTGCAGTTATTGAGTCGAGTATACTTGAGGTTTAAGATAAATGCTCTAGTGGATCCTTCCCTCCTAACTGCTTCAAGTTTGGGTCCAATCCTTCCTTGAGGCTCCCTACTAAGTAGTCGCTCTAGGTTAGATAGCATCTGTCCCACTGATGATAGACTATCCTGATGATCAGTTCCACTTGGAAATTTGTAAGCCTACATGATTTCATTCCAGATTGATCATTGCATACCGACAAGCACCTTAGGTTGGTTGGTTCTCACTATGCTGACGGATACACCTTAGGTTGGTTGGTTCTCACAAGATACACACTCACATAGATGTGCACTTTCTCTCCTTGAGTTGGCCACACCTATAAGCTTTTTTTTTTCCGTGGATAACACCCTAGTAGCACTTCCCTGGTGTGCTATATTTGGATCACATCCTTGCAATCCCATTTAGATAGTACCGTGTATGGGGATTTGATAGGTCCCCTTCCTAGTAACCCTCTGTTTGGAGAATTGTCATTATTGGAGAATCTATCCTGTGGATGTGCAAATTCTCCCTTAGTCTAATAAATCTAAGATAGGTCATGGCTAACATAGCCCCTTCTTATTCTGGTCCCTCGCACACCAACAAGTTCCATGCAAATATATAAACAAAATATATATTCACTTGTGGATTAGGAGGACACCCTTAGTGATACATTTTCCCAAGCAGACATCCTATCTTTAAGGTAGTGTCAGCAAAACTCCCTATAGGAATCATGTGACTACTCTTGAGTTGATATAAGTCTCCAGTGGCATTCACTTAGTAGTCGCCACTAAGTTGGGTTTGATTTATTGTGCTACCAACAGGTCACCCCAGCAGTTATTCCTTGCTTTAGAAGATGTAAGTCTGCTACGCCTTCTTTCTAGCATAGCTATTGCACACTAAAAGGCAACCCCTTAGGTTGGCTAGCTCTACCCCATGACCAAGATATCCTTTGAATTTGTAAATCTGAGATAGGACAAGTCTGATATAGCCCCTCCTCAGTGAGTCCATCGCACACTAACATGGTCCATAAATTAAATCGATCAAATTTGACCAAGCTCACATCCAGAGCAGATATGCCCTCAATCTGATATCAAACTAAATCAAACAAACCATATCAAGTCACATGAAATTAAGATAAAATTAATCCTCACTACATTTGACTTAATATAAGTCCCCAACGGCATTCACTTAGTCATCCTAGTCGTTTGTCAGCATCCAACAGATCACCGTAGTGGTTGTTCCTTGCTTTAGAATGTTAGTTTGCTACTCCTTCTTCCTAGCACAGTCGTTGCACACTAAAAGGCAATCCCTTAGGTTGGCTAGCTCTGCCATGCAGCTGGTAGACTATCTCTTTGGATTTATAAACGAGGGGTCAAGCCTAATAGTCCCCTTCTGGGTTCATCACCTAATGAGTTCATATATTAACTCAAATTAAATTAAGCCTAATCTAATTTTTCCCAAGTGGAGTTAAATCACACCCTTCTCCCTAGTGTAGCCCCAAATTATACATAAATAACTCAAGCAAATAAAATAAATTAAAAACTAACCTCCTCGGTGGAGCCAAATTAAACCAACTCCCCTAGTAGATTCTAAATCAAAGAAATCCAACAAAAATCTTAATCCTGACGGATACATCCCCAAAAAAAAATCTATGAAATCAAACTCAAATCCCAATCCCCAACAAATAGCCTAAACCTGCTTCCCTAGTGGAAGGTTCATATACCCAATCCCCAATGGACTGGAGCCCATATCTCTAGCAGATATGCCTCCACATCAATTAAAATAAAACAAATTAAATTCAATTTGATCTTAATCCCTCATGTATTATAAATTCTTATCCCCATGAATCTTCTTTCCATAAATCATATAATCAAATTAAATTTGAACCTTATCCCTATCATATTTTCTTTTTCTATGCCCTCGACGTAGACACCTCACATGTCATGTCTAATGCATGTGTGATCCCCTAGCTGATCACCCTCCATGTCCTTGACATAAAATTCTCATCAAATATTATTTCTTTTCTTATGCACACCTTTAATACTTCAACCAAAAGTCTAACAATGTATTCATTCAAATTACATCATCTTAACATTATAATCAACATTTTATGATTTATGATGGTGCAACTTCAAACTAATTATACAATATCATGCTAAACATACTATAATGTGAATTAACACACTATATTATATTATAATATATGATGTTATATTATAATTTTCTATAATAAATTATATTGTCTAAAATTACACATCATTATAATAACTTAAAAGGAAGAAATAACAAAATATTCTTAAAATATGAACAACATTCATTTTGAATGTAAAATTGTTATTTTTCTATTAGAAATGGTACAAAATAGCATCATTTTGGTGCTGCTTCTTAGTCTATGGCGTGAATTTGGCCAAATTATTCCATCTCAACCTTCAAATTAATATTTTTGTGAGTTTTAACCCAATGTATTATAAGAAAAGTAAAACATACTAAAATGTACAATCACATTTAGTAACACACCACCATATTCATATATATGTGAAGTTATATTGTTATGTACATTATATTTTTAATATGCTTTGATATAATATATTGTCTTACATTACACCATAAAATGAATCACTTTAAGCAAAAAATTTATAAAATTTGGTTGAAAAATGAACATTTGTTTTGGATGCAAAATTCCATTCTTTTGATTAAATGACACACCATAGCACACCCCTAATGATGTTCTTTAAAGCTACATTATAATATAATATATGGCATTATAATATGATTTAGGGTATTCAAATCTCTAATAGTTAAGAGAAAGTCTCTTTGAGACATTTTCTTTAGCTATCATAACTATGTTTGGACTAGGTCATTTTCGATCCCAATGACATCTTTATTTAAGGTTTAGGATTTAGGATTTGGGTTTGAGTTTAGGGTTATTTTAGTTAGGGTTTAGTTTAGGTTAAATTTAGGGCTATGGTTTTTTTTAGTTTCAAAAGTGGGTAAGTTAGGGGTGGTTTAGTGTTTAGGGTATTATTTAGGTTTAGTGAGGAGGGGTCAGGGTTTTAAGGTTGGGGTTGCAGATATTATATATGGTAGTGGTTTAGGCTGGTTTTTAATTTTTAATTCTTTGATTTTTAATTATTTTTTAAAATTACAAACTGTAGGTTTAAGTTTTCTAGTTTATTTTATTTATATTTATTTTAGGGTTTAGGTTTTCTTGATTTAGGTTTAATTTTATTTTGAAGGTACGTTTTAGGTTTTTGTTTTAGGATTATTTTTAGGTTTACATTTTAGTTTAGGTGTAGGTCTATTTTTAGTTTATTTTATTTTATTTAGGATTATGGTTTAGGTTTAGGATTAGTTTGTTTTAAGTTCTGGTTTAGGTTTTAATTAGTTTAGTTCAATTTATTTTAGTTTAGGTTTAGATTTTTTTTTAGTTTAGGGTTTAAATTTTACTTTTTATTTATTTTTAGGTTTTATTTCTAGGTTTAAGTTTTTATTTAATTTTTATTTTATTTTATTTTTTATTTTAGGTTTAGTTTTATTTTATTTAGGTTTTAATTTTAGTTGAGTGTTTTATTTTATTTTAGTTTAGTTTTATTTTTATTTTAATTTTTTAAGTTTAGGTTTTATTTTATTTTTTATTTTATTTATTTTGGTTTAGGTTTTGTATTTATTTTATTTTTTAGGTTTTATTTAGTTAGGTTTAGGTTTAGCTTTTTATGGGTTTAGGTTTAGGTTTGTTGGTTAGTTGAAGGTTTAGGGTTTAGGGTTTGGGTTTGGGGTAGTAGGGTTTGGGTTTAGGGTTTAGGGTTTAGGGTTTAGGGTTTAGGGTTTAGATCTAGGGTTTAGGGTTTAGTTTAGGGTTTAGGGTTTTTGTTTTTATTTTAATAGAAAACAAATTCATATTCAACATTTTTTCTTTTCGATTTCATTAACCAAGTAACACAATAAGTTTTCTAAGACACAATCGACGACATAGATAAAAAATGTGCACACATAGCTCAATTCAATAAACCTTAGATAACTAGAACTATCTTTATTATAAAAACATAGTTCCATGAGTAGCATAACGGATCAGCCATTCTTCAGTTTCTCCAATTCCGATCAGAAACACCTAGACCTCTTGAGTAATGGGATCCACCATCATATCCCTAATCTCTCCCTTCGCCTCTAGCACGGTTGTACCTCAGTCACTCCTCCGACTTTCATAACTGGCACTACTCCGACCACCACCTCCATATCCACCAGCACCTCCAAATCTCACATTCATAAAATTAAAACTAATGATGGAGTTTGGTGTTCGAATAAAAAGGAGCTTACTAATTTTGTTGTTTCTTTTTATAAAGAGCTTCTTAATAATAATGTTGCTTATGATGATTTTTTCTTGGCCTGAAGTTATTCTTAATCTTTTTTCTGATGATGATAACAAGATGCTTTCTTTCTTACCTTCTGAATCTAAAATTGCTGACAATTTGCATAGTATGAATATAGACCCTGTGGCTAGCCTTGATGGTTATTCTACCCTCTTTTTCCAAAAATGTTGGATTATCATTAAAGAGGACTTGGTTAAAGTTGTTCTTGATTTCTTTAAGGGTAGTATTCTCCCCAAATATTTTGCTTGCGCCTCCATTTTTTTAATTCCAAAAAAAAAGACAATCCTGAAGTTTGGAGTGATTTTAGGCTGATTAGCCCTTGCTCTTTTTTTAATAAACTTATTTCTATAATTTTGGCTAAGGTTGAGTATCTTGCTTCCTAAAATTATCTCCCCAATCAAACCGGATTTTTAATGGGTGTGATAATGTTCTTTAGCCTAAGAGATGATCTGTGATTTAAATGCTAAAGTTCATGGTGGAAACCTACTTTTTAAGCTTGACATTTTGAAAGCTTATGATAATATTGGTTGGGTTTTCCTATATAAAATCTTAGCTTTATTTGGATTCTCTAATCAATTTATTACCTTAATTAAGAATGGGATTGAGAAATCTTGGTTTTCTTTGCTTCTCAATGGTGAAGTGCATGGTTTCTTCTCTTCTTCTCATGGGTTAAAGCAAGGGGACCCTATCTCTCCTACCCTTTTCATTATTGTTGTGGAATATCTTTCTAGAGCTATTGAGAAGTTGTTTAGTAAAATGCCTAACATGTTGTGGTGTTAATTTTTGGGATGTGGGACACCTTCTTAGGGTACTTATTGAAGTGATCAACAACATTAAGGAATGATGTACTATCTCAAGATATAAATCACTATAATGGACCTAATCACCTAATAAGGACTTTAAGGCATGATGGGTCTTGAATGTGAGATTTTCCCTACTTTACATGAAAAGTAAAGTAGTTTATTTTAAGTTTGTTAAGTTCCTATGGAGGCAAGCTCATAGTTAATTACATCTTAAAGGAAGTGAATCCCTTAAGAATACTCATTAAAGTAAGAATTATATTTCTAAGGAAAGACTATCAAAGGATTGGCTATGTTAAAAATCAAATGGGATAGATCGAAAGAAGAAGACTTATTTTTAGAATCCAAAGGGAGAAAGTAGGAAATGCTCATGATACTAGGAAGCCTAGTGAGCAATCCAATCTATCCTATGGTTGGGCTTTATATTTTTGAAATTGAAGAGAGTTAATTATTTGAGTTTATATTTTATTAGAATACTAGGACTTATAATCCCAAAACATAAGATTGTGGAAATGCCTAAGAGGTGAGGATTTATGCTTGTATCCTGAAGGAAATAGCTATCTCAGATCCTAAGCTAGGGAGCTTTGGTATAAAACACAAGCATGTCCTAAATCTAAGGTGGACATGATGGTCTACCTCCACAAGAGTATAGACCATCTGATGGACTTACAAGCCTGGAGTGGTGACCAACTAACACCTCCTATGATTTAAATCCATGTGGGCAAGTCTTATACTTTGCAAGATGGCCAAGCTATTTTTATTTAGAATGGAGACTAAGTCCTTAAACTTACTCGCTAAGAGACTAGCGCATGAGTGGTATGAATTCATGACATAATCTAATGCAAATTTTATAAAATTTATTTGATTCTTTTGGACTCTTTATTTGACATAGTGGGATTTTATATGCCTAAATGCATGAGAACTTGATTATGGGGAAATCAAGAGAGAAAGGGGTGTTCTTCCATCAAAGGCTCTCTGGTTAAGCCTTTATTCTCTAGCACATGGAAGTCCCCCTCTTAACAAGAGTGGAAGAATATGACAAGCATGATGAATTATGAATTATGTGTTACTAAATAATTTCTTACCTTGATTTAATTCCTAGGCTTTTATGTGAGATTATGAATTATTTTAAATTTTAATTACGAGTTATTAATTAGGGTAGAAAATTTTATTTTATCTTAAGATCCTACCGCATCCAGGCCACACATTCAAACATCAAACATAAAGAAATTAGGAAAAGCATGTAATTATTGTGCACAATCTAAACACAACATCAAACAATTTTATAGACTACCATAAAAGAATAAAAGGCTAGTATGGGTTCCAACACCAAAAAAAAAAGATGGGTAGCTGAACTCTACCCTTATACAACCCAGATTACAAAAATAATACATGTTATGGGGGTCTTCTTTTCTTCATTTCTTCCTTCTATACTTTTTTAATTTGATTTGCTCAAAAGACATTACAAGGCACCCTAGGAGGCTTCTACCACTCATCCTAATCCCCATAACATTAATCCTAATTTCTAATAAAAAATTATATTAAAAATAGGAAAAGCAAATCTAGCTACACCGCAAAAATAAATGTTAGCTAAACACACCATATAACATAAGCATTTATATGAATAATTTGGACGCACCCACATATATAACCAAGCCCACCTGTCCTAACGTGAGTTATGCTTAAGGGCTAATCAACCAGCACAATAAATACATTTATATTTTTATTACATCGACCCCTCAAGTACAACCCCCTGCAAAAAAATGATTAGGCTAATCACCATCCACCATGCATATATACCCTAACATCTATTCTAAAATATTATACACAAAAATAAAACACAACATCATACATACAACGCATAACACTTGAAGTGGTGACTTAATAATGTGCTTGGCTGTGTGGCAAGACTTTATTAGGCTTTTTTAGCTCAAGTTTCAATTTGGAGATTTTACCTTTAGGTGATTTCAATTTAAATGCTTTAATAATTTATTTTTTTATCATTTTTTACTTCACTTTTATTTGGCTAAAATGATATTTAGGTTTTCAAGAATGAAGAGTAGAATGAATTCCATTTATAGACCGAACTCACCTTATTCTACATCCTAACTCCTAAAAAGTCTAACTAAGGTCCTTAAGTATCTTGATTAGCCCATTTGAATTTGTTTAATTAATTTGATTTGATTTAGATTTTAAAATTTGCATTTATTTAATCTACATGTATTTTTGATTGATTAATTTTAGATTAAATGTGTTGATTTAATTAAATCTTGATAATTCAATATCTTTAATATCTAATGAGGTTTAAGTTTTTTTAAAATCCATGTGTTTTTTTATTGATTAATTTTAGATTAAATGTGTTGATTTAATTAAATCTTGATAATTCAATATCCTTAATATCTAATGAAGTTTAAGTTTATTTAAATCCATGTATTTTTGATTGATTAATTTTAGATTAAATGCATTGATTTAATTAAATTTTGATAATTCAATATCCATAATATCTAATGAAGTTTAAGTTTATTTAAATCCATGTATTTTTGATTGATTAATTTTAGATTAAATGTGTTCATTTAATTAAATTTTGATAATTCAATATCCTTAATATCTAATGAAGTTTAAGTTTGTTTAAATCCATGCATTTTTATTGATTAATTTTTAATATTTTGATTAAAATCTTGATAATTTAATTTCCTTTAAATTAATATCTAATCTTTTCTCTTATTATAATTAGGTGATTTAACTTTATGTTTATTTGATATGATTATGGTTCACTTGTAGTTTGATTGGATTAGATTAATTAAGATTTTATTTTGATTTTAATTGAGTTTGATTCTTTAAAATTAGAATTTTATTTTTAATCTCATCCATTTGCCATGTTTATCAAAATTTAGTTTGTATTTTGGTTTCATAGATTGGATAGATAATTAGTTTATCTCATTTAAGTAGGTTGAATGAGATTTGATTTGATTACATATTAAATTGTTTTGAGTCTTTCTTTATTTGATTTAATTTGATTTTATTATTTATTGATATGGGTTTGCTTAGGTTCAATGTGATTATTAATTTAAAGTATGTTTAGGTTAAGTTAGATTAAATAAGGATTTGTTTAATTTTAATTTTAATTTTTCGTATTTATTTTAGGTTAATGATGTAATTAATTAATGATTTAGCTTTAATTTAGGATTTGATTGGCATTTAATTACATTTGATTTATGTTCAAATTTATGTTTGATTAAGCTTAAGTTTAATATGATTAATTTGATTAACTTAATTAGCTTACTTAAGAGGTGTGATCAATTATTAAATTAAATAAAGATTTATTTAATTTTCAATTTGATTTCATATTTATTTAAGTTAATGATGTAATTAATGATGTAATGATTTAAGTTTAAATTAGATTTAAATTGCATTTTATGTATTTTAATATGTTTAATATAATTAAATTTGATTAACTTAATTAAAACATTTAAGAGGTGTGATCAAATTAATTAGTAATTATATTGTTTGATTTGAATTAATTTTAATGAGATCTATAAAGTTAATTTGGTTCATTAAGATGATGGATTAATTCATTAAGTTTGCATTAATTAAATGTTTAATTAATAAGTTTGATTGGGGTAACTAAATTTTAAATCATTATATTAATTAAAGGTTTGTTTAATTAGAGATTAATGATTACCCATATATGAGTTATTTGATTCATTAAGTGTTTTATTTTGATTTGATTAAAGGATTATTATTATTATCATTGTTATTAAGTGAATTAACTATTTATTTTATTTGATTAAGTTTGATTATTTATGATTAGAGTTTTATTTGATTTGATTCATTTATTATGTTTATTTAATTTCATTAACGTGTTTGATTTAGTTATTAATTTGAATTATTTAATGATTGAGTAACTCTCTTATTCCAAATAGGTTGATTTAGATATTAAATTAACTACTAAGTTCACTTTAGCTTCATTTAGTTTGGTTTGGTTTAATGAATGCGAAAGAGATTTTCTAATCCTAACCCCATTCCCCATGTGTGAGTTAATTTGGTTTAATGAAGAGTTATTAAGTTGATTTTTATGGTTTAATTTGGTTAAGGTGTGAATTAAATGAATCAATTAACCCTTACCTATATCACCTTAAGTTAATTAACTAATTAATAATGAGCCAATATGATATGCATATGCTTTGGAAATAAAATACAATGATCTTATGAAAATAAAAGGAAATGCAATTTGGCTCATGATTATTAGTTAATTAAACTAAGGGGTTTGATTAAGTACTCTTATAACCCTCCCACACAAGTAGGCTAGTTATAATTTCCTTAGAATTCTCTTTGATTGTTGAACACCTAAGAATCTATCCAAGAAACTTAATTAGACAAGTTCGGAATGATTATGATTTCAATTTGATTAATCAAGACATTTAATTAATGAATTAAACTATTAATTAATCTCATCTCAAGTGAATTGAACTTAGGAAAAGAATGGGAAAGAGGCCCCAATCTCATTCCCCATGTCCATCCACTACCTCACAATGATTAGCAAGCTTAATTAATGATTTTTCTTGTTTTGAATATTAATATCACATAATTACTTAAGAGAGTAATTAAGGCTAAGATAAACAATATCTTTAACCAAGGAATAATTTTCAAAAGTCATGGTGAGGTCATCCCATTAATCAACTTCAAAAGTTTGGAATTAATTACTTGGGTAATTAGGTATTAATTAAGCTAATTAAGTTAATTAAAAAATTAAGCCTTTTACTATTCAAAATTAATTAATTATTTTAAATTAACCCCTAAAATACCTTTAAAATGAGCCCTCATTTATATTTTTGGATTTTTTTTAGGTTTAGTTATGAATTTCCAAAGTTTTAGGATTTTTTAATTTTATAAGGTTTATTGATTTGTTTAATTAAAATAGATCATTTGAACTTCTAAATTCAATATATTTTGATCCAACCATCATTTTTTCTTGAAATGTTTATGGTAGGTAGATTTTAAGCTTTATTTCAATCTCAAAATTTCACTTTAATCAAACTTGAATTTTTAGAGTAATTAATGAAGTTTGATTTTCACTAAAACTTAAATTAAGCTCAAACCATTCATTTTTGGAGATTTTGATTGGTTGGATTCCTCTCAAAGATGGGTCCAATGAGCTCTTATTTGTAATTTTCATTAAGTATTTTTTATTTTTTTTTATGAATTTTCAAAGTTTCAAGATAGTTAAATAATTTTAAAATCAAAAAATAGGCATTTTTCTCCAACCGGTGCCGCAGCATAGATGGGGCAATGCGGTGCCACATGGCACTGAGTGATTGGATGCCACTATCCCCCATGGCATGGGTCACCATGTGGCACTGCGTGATTGTCCTGCACGGTGCCACGTCAGCCGAAGAGTAGAAAATTAGATGACATGGGATCATGATGCACAGATTGGTGTGGATCGGATCATGGATTGGGATCGGTCGATCCATGTTATCTAGGGTGCGATCCATGGATCACGCGATCACGAATCAAACTACGATCGTGGATCGAATCGCATCCGGATTGAACCGAATGATCATGCAATCTGAGCTATCCGATCTCCGAATGGCAGGATCGGATGGCTGGCGAGAAATATGATGGAATACTATTCATTCAATGAGATTTTTCACAATTTTGAACTAAATTTCATCCGATTTAGCTCATTTTCATGGAAATTTTTAACAAAAAATCTATCGATTCATATTAGGACTAAATATAATAAAAAATATAAGGCTTCTCTAAAAAAATTCCTAAAAATCATGCAATAATTGACATAAATAGAAGTTCCTAAGATTGGCTAAAGTTTGGCTAAATTACCTCATCGGGGATAGTTTTCGGTGGTGGTAAAGATCCGAGTGAGCTCCTAGGTGCAAGAGGAAGCTTTGGAATGAGTGTAGCCTTCGCCTTCACTTAATGATGAATTTTAGTGCTTGCCATTTCCTCAAAAAATCTACCCAATTTTGATGTTTTGGCTCAAAGAGGTGGGGCGTGGTGGTGGTTGCTTTGGGGAGCTCTTGGGGCTAAATAGTGGTAGGAGGAAGAGAAATGAAGCCTCCCCTCCTTTAATAGTGGCCAAAATCCTCCTTTTTTGAATTTTTGGCTCCAAAGTGTTGTCATTTTGCTTGGGGTGGTTGGGATGAATGATGGATTGATTGAGGACTTTGGATTTTTGCTCCAAAGTCCTCTTTTACTGCCATATGATCAGCTCTATTGAATGCAAATGTTGGGGAGGAGGTGAATGCATGTGATGAGAAAAATTAAATGATATTGGGTGGAATCCTATGTGGGGGAGGATCCCTGAGGGATTTAGTTTGGTTAGGTTGATTTTGGGTTTATCCCAAATGGTTTGGGTCAGTTTTGATTAGCCCCCAATGGGTCATGGCTTGGTTTCAAGGGATTTGGTTCAATTTGGGCCATATGGGTCATATTGGGTCATGTCAGGTTAGGTAAACCAATTAGTCAAATTGGGTCAAATGAAGTCTTAGGTTAAGTTCAAATGATGACTTAAAGAGTTTTGGTATGATCAATTTGATTTAATTTGGCTTAAAATTGATTTTGGCTCATTTAGAATCAAATGGGTCAAATTGACCAATTTGACCAAAATTGGCCAAATTGGCTTGGGTTATGGGTTGATTCATGTTCAATTGGCTAATTGAAGTTGAATGTGGTCTTTGGTTCTAATCAATTTGGATTTAATTTGTATTTAGGCTAAATTGACCCTTTAGTCCAATTTGGGCTAGGTTGGGTCAAGTTGACCAATTGGTCAAATTAGGCTCAATTATGGCTTTGGTCATGTTCAATAATAAATTTGGAATGAATTTGAGCCATTGGTTGCAATCAATTTTGTTGGATGATGATTTAACCCAATTTGGTCCTTTAGGACAATTTGGGTCAACTTGGATCGAATGGCCAATTGGGCTTGGTTTGGCTCAATTGGTGGAAGTCATATTTAAATATTAATTTTGGGTTGATTCAAATCATTGGTTTCAATCAATTTGATGTTCGATGAGTTTTGATTGTTATGGTTCATTTGGGTAAGGGTTGACTTGGTCAAATGACTAAGTTGACTTGGTTTGACCCAATTAATTATAATTGATCATCCTAGGGTGATCAACAATCATGGTGGAAGATTTTGGTGAGCTTAGTTCAATCCAATTTTGGTTGGATTGGAAGTTGACTCAAATGGGTCCTTTAGGTCACTTTTGGTCAAGTGGACTTAAGTGGATCAATTGATTTGGTTTTGGTTTGATTCGAGTTTAGTTGAACTTATATATGAGCCCTGGATTAAAATATAAATTCAAGGGCAATCAATTTGGCATAAGGGATTTTGGCTCATTTAAAATTTTCAAGTCAAAAGGGCTAGGTTTGGTTTGACTTGGGTTGGCTTCGATTTGATTTGATGATTATAGGTTTCATTTATATTTGGGTAGATAATTGAATGAATGATTGATTCAAGAGAAAATCCATTAGTTTTGAGTTGATTTGGATAGAATTTGGCTAAGTCCATGAAATTGGCTTAAGGGTTTGGATTTAGGTTAGGATCATGGTTTAAAGTTGAGTTTGAGTTTAAATTTGATAAATTGATCAAAGGGTTGAATTGATCTTTGAGAAAGTCAATTGAATTTGGATTGATTTAGATTTGGCTAAGGCTAAATCTATAAGATAAATCATAGTCTTAGGAAGGATTTGATTTTGACTTGATTTTGGGTTTCAATCATTTGGAGTTAAATTTGGAATTGGAATTTGAATTTGAATTTTGGTTTGGTTTGAGATTTGAATCATTTGAGAAGGTGTATATGTAGTGGGTTTAGGCTATAGGATAAGTGATTTCTTAAGCCTTAAGGCATAGCCTAATCCTATGGTTAACCTTTCTAAGTCTCTAGGCTTAGGGTGTTCACTTAATCACTAGAAGTGTCTTGACTAAGAGTTTTTAGTGTAGAAGAGTTCTAATTCTAAGAAGATGAGTTAAGAGCTCACTCCAAAAGTGAGGTCAATGAAAGGACCCCAATAGGTGTGGTGTAGCGACAAGGCACACCACATATTGTGTTGACGAAATGATCAAGCATCCGAAGATTACAAACATTAATAGAAATTTTCTTTACCTAGACCTGGGAGGTAGATAGAATCTCTATCTTAGTGTGATGCAGCTCTCTTTATGCTAAGGGCATAAGAGAGCAAGAAGGAATCCCATGAGGATTGAGTACATGAACCTTCCAATAGGGAAGCAAGTTCAAGTTATCCACTGAGGGATAAGAATTTGAGTTTGATTGTGAATATGATTAGTTTGGGTGTGTATTCGCTTGGGATAAGAATCTATAATTCGATGGGGATCAAGATCAAATTGATTTTAATTATTTTTATTTTAATTTATGTGGAGGCATATCCATTAGGGATATGTGCTTGAATCCACTAGGAATTGGGTATATGAACCTTCCACTAGGGAAGCAGGTTTGGGCTATCCACTAGGGATAAAAATTTGATTAGATTTCTTTGATTTGTTTGATTAGACTCCACTGGGGAGGTTGGTTTAATTTTTTATGGCTCCACTGGGGAGAAGGGTTCTAGATTGAGGGCATATCTGCTGGGGATGTACACTCGATTGAATTTGTTTGATTTAGATCTAGGTTCCACTATGGAGGCTAATTTGATTTGCACCTTGCTGGGGAGAATTTTTGTTTGTCCTAATATGTTTAATTTGACTCCTGGAGATTGGTTTTGAATTTATTTATTTGTGTGCGATGGACTACATTAAAAGAGCCACGGGGCCTTAGCTGTCTTAGATTTATAAGTCCAAAGGGGTAGTCTATACCATAAGGTAGACTATTTGATCTAAATTGCCTTTCAATGTGCAATGACTATGCTAGAAAGAAAGCGTGTGACTTACATCTTCTAAAAGGGAAAAGCTTGGGTGATTGTTGGATGGACAAACATGAACCTACCTAAAGTGACTTGAGTGAGTGCTACTGGGATCTTACCTCAACAGTAGTCACGATGATTAATTTGATTTTATATAGATTTTATTTTATTTAATTTGGTGTGCTATGTTATGGACCCTATTGGCGTGCGATGGACCTACTGAGAAGGGGATATGTTGGCCTTGACCTATCTGATTTACATATCTAAAGGGGTAGTCTACAAGGTAGGATTATCCGACTGTTTGCCTTTCTAATGGATGTTCTAGAAAGAAAGCATAGCAGACTTACATCTTCTAAAGCAGGGATCAGCCATTGGGGTGATCTATCGATGGCGCAACAAATCAATCTTGACCTAGGGTGACTATTTGAGCAAATGCCACTGTGGACTCATATCGACTCAAGAATAGTCATAATTAATTTAATTTTAGATGGACCTTATTAGTGTGCGATGGATTAACTGAGAAGGAGCTAATATCATTCTAGACTTATCTTAGATTTACAAATTCAAAGAGATAGTCTACCAACTGTTAGGTAGAACTAACTAACATAAGGGATGCCTTTCAGTTTGTAATGGTTGAGTTAGGAAGAAAGCTCGTGGACTCACATCTTCTTAAACAATGAACCACTTGGGTGATCTATCGCTTGCACAACAAATTAGACCCGACCTAAGGTGGCCTGTCGGTTATAATGATCATGCTGGAAAAAATGGATAATAGACTTATATCTTTCAAAGCAAGGATGACTGGTGACTGTTGGTGGCCATAAGTTATTAAGGAGACTAGAGCAACTTATCTCAATCAAGTGATTCTATGGGAGTTTTGCTAACACTACCCTAAATATAGGATGCACGCAGAAGGGGCCAGGAGGGCTTGAATTCTAATCTACAAGAGAAGATATATTTTCTTTATTTGATACTTACATGGACCTATGGTTTGTGAGGACCACATTGAGAAGGATCTTATATCGCCTAGTCTATCTTAGACTTACTAGACCAAGGAGAATGTGTGCATCCTAATTCTCCACCATAGGGGTGCTTACAAGGAAAGATTGTCCAATCAAAATAACTATAATGTTTAAATGGGGTTCTTGACGATATGAATAGAGTGCCGGGAGGTGCCGTGCTTTATCCAAAACCTTGTAAGAAAGCCTGTATTATGGCCAACTCGAGAAAGCATGGGACTCACATGGTAAGATGTGTATCCACTAAGTGTGTCTATGATAGTGATAACCAACCAAGGTGCATTTTACAATCATTCTAGATGAATTCTTTGATGATGGGGGCTTTACTAGGAAGACTACTAAATGAAGAGCCCTATGTAAGGACTAGACCCAAGCTTAATGTAGTCGAGGAAAGACTTTGACTTATCTTTCTCAAATATCTTGACCTAGATTTAGTCAATACATATTGGCTAATCAAAAAGAAAGCGTGTAGGCTTACATCCTCTTAAACAAAGTCAACATGGGGTAAATATCTTTGTAGGCCTACCAAATTGACAAGGTCATTGGTTCATAATGGTCAAGTTAAGAAAGCATGGGAACTCACATCCGTCAGATAAGTGACCACTAGGATGACACTAGCAAGGTAACGTACCCAATGAGTGAGTGCCATGCTTCCTCCACATCAAAATCGAGATAAAAGATATGTTTTTTTGTTTGTGTTGTGAAAGAATTGATGTGCTTCTCTTACACCTACCCAACATAGAATAATGGATGAAATAGCAGGGAAATTGACTCCACCAAGAAAGGACATTGCTGGGTTCTCTTACACCTAACTTAGTTGTACTAGTTGAAATAAGATGCCTCTTGGGTTCTCTTACACATATCTAATGCGGAAGATCATTTGTAGTTTGTTTATGTTGTGGAGGGATAGGATGCCTCTTGGGTTCTCTTATACCTACCTAAACACATCTTGGTGATTCACAAGCAAAGATATTTATAACATGAGATAAGGAAATGAAAAGAAGTTTTATTGATAATTATTTTCAAATAAGATTTATGGATAGTATTTTTTTAAGTAGAGCCCATTGATTGAAAGAGCTCTCCCTTATAATTTATGAGTTTATAAGATCCTCCTTGGTATAGGCCTTCTTTATGGCATAGCCTTCCCAAGTGGGTTCAAACTTGCCTCCCATCTTTTAAAATAATTGGTCTCCTTAGAACTAAAACATGCTCTCCTACTTGAAATGTTCTAGGATGGACCAACTTATTGTGAACTTGAATAATTTTGGCTTTGTACAACTCAAGGTTATGTCATCCTGAAGGCGTCTCTCCTCTAAACCTTCAATCTCTTCCAACCACAACTTGGCATTCTACTCCGTTGTGATTTTACTACCCACGGTTATCCTTAGTGATGGGAGTTAGACTTCTAATGGTAGAATGGCTTTTGACCCACACAAGAAGAATGGGGTAGAATTTGAGTTCTTATGTGCGGTAGGCCCACAAGCTTCAATATGCTCATGCCACTATAACTTGTTGTAGTGTATTCTTAATATTTGGATGAGATTTTTGTTGAAGGCTTCCTAAGCCATTTGTCCTGGATGTAGATGGTAGAATATCTCCAATCTATCATGTGCAAAGCTATTGATTTTAGTGCTCTTGAATGCAGCACCATTATTGGATATAACTCGTCGAAACACTCCAAATCTATATATGATATGGTTCTTGAAAAATTGGAGCACATGTTGAGTTGTGAGCTCTCTAAGTGGGATTGCCTACCCCAAAGTAGTAGTGGCTAATTGATGACCTTTGGAAGAAAGGAGGATCAATCACCCACTATGTCGGTATGCCACAATGTAGAATGTTTGGTGGTTGATGTAGGACCACAATGCACGACATTAGTGGCATCTCTATTGCCCTGATCATCAAAGAAATGGTGGTAAAATATATATTCTTTTATACATTTCTTTCCTTCATCTATCCCTTCTTCCTTTTGGGAAAATAAGGATAAGTGAAAACAAAAATATATAAAAATATAAATTTGTCTTGTTGGGATACCATGATCTAGATATTCTTATTAAGGTGATCGGTACAGAGGTGTACTATCTCAAAAGATAGAAGTGACCACCTACAATGGACCTAATCACAATAAGGACTCTAAGGACAATGGGTGCATATGTACAAAGATTCTTCCCTACTTTACATGAAAAGTAAAGTAAGGTTTATTTTAAACGATTCATTAAGTTCCCTGACAAGCCTATAATTAATTACATAAGGGATGAGATCACTTAGAAATACTCGATTAAGGTAAATGATTATTATTTCCAAAGATTTTAATAGGGTAGGACTATAAATTGATTAGTTTATTTTGGAAGATCAAATGGGATTGATCAAGAGAAGTTATTATCAAAGCCTAAAGAAAGATAAGTTGAGATGCTTATGCTAGGAAACCTAGTGACATCTTAAACTATCCTATGGTTGGGCTTTACATTTTTGAAATTGATTTAATTTGTTTGAATTAAATTTTTCATTAGAAATTTAGGACTTATGATTTCATAAAACAAGATTAAGGAAATTCCTAAGAGGTGAGGATTTTTGCTTATGGCATGAAAGGGAGAACAACATTGAACCTAAATCAGGAGCTTTGGTGAGGGCCAAAAGCACAACCTACATCTAAGGAAAAAAAATTATTTGGTTTGCCTCCTCGAGAGAGGACAAGCCACCCATTACTTGAATTACAACTTCTATGGCTTCCAACTAACTAATAGTTTTAAATTCATGTAGGCAAGTCATATGCTTTATGCAACATAGTTATATTATTTATTTAGAAAGAAAGTCCTTGAACTCACTTAAAGAGACTAGATCATGTAAGGACATGCTTCAAATGACCTAAATCTAATGAAATTCAATTTGTTTTATTTTCATTTTGGATAATTATTTTTTACCAGATAATAGATTCATATGCTAATGCATGAGAAATGATTATTGGCCAAAATCATGAAGGGAAAAGGTGTGTTTCCACCATGGCTCTCAAAGTTCAAGCCAAGTTTCTCACAAGGTGGAAGCCCTCAATCAAGAGTGAAAATAATATGCATTTATGCATGATGTTATAAAGAAGTACTTGTCCAACTAAGGGTTGCTAATTTTTTTATCTTGATTTTTACCTAAGCTTTAGGCGAGGTTATGAGTTCTTTATTTTTAGTTTTGGATTATTATGTTTGGTAAAATATTTAGTTTTCTCTAAAAGCCTAATCCACATCATGGCCATGTATAAAGCAAGGAAGAAACTAGAAATGGATGCCATAATGCACAAGCTAAACAAATCATCAATCAATTTATAAAGCTAATCACAAAGAATAAGACATTATGGTCTACCACCACACAAACCAAAAAATATTTGATAGTTGAGCTATACCCTTATGCAACCTGGATTACAAATGAATTAAATATAATTAAGCAAGGAATTGATTATTATGGGTTTTTCAAACTTCATTTCTTTATCGTTATTTTCTTCATTTTCTTTGGTTCTTCCTTTTGGATGGTTGGAAGGTGGATGCTCAAAACCACATGGTGCATAAGATGAGATCTTATGACCAATGTTCATCTAATCCCCTTAATCATTCCAAAATCTAATTGCAAAATTTACATGAAAAGGAAAAAGTAAATCTAACTAACACCTGCAAAATAAAGGATAGCTAAACATCCACCAAATCCCAAGCATGCATATTGGACTTATCACCAAACACATGGGGGACTAAGTCCACTTGGCTTATTGGATTATGCTTAGTGGAATAAGCACACAGATGAAACATTTATATTTTTATTTATTATGCCCTTAAGAACAATACCTAGAAGATAATGGTTAGGCTAGATCATACCAATCATTCTATGCATATACATCCTAACATCAAACTAAAACATATATCACAAAATAAAACAAGCATCAAACCATATTTGCCTAAAGCTAGAAGTGGTGACATAGCTAATTGTGTGTGCTTTGGAGGTTTTGTGGTATGAGTTATGGCATTAAGTTAGAATTTTTAAGTGTTAACCATGTTCAACTTAGAGGAGGGTTTCATTTAAGTGATTTAATTATTTTGGGTTGATTTTATTTTAAGTTTTGATTAGGTTCAAGTGAATCCTACAATTAATTATTAAGTTATAAAGAGAGGGAAAGAGAAGCTTGAGTAATTTCTAAAGTGGATTCATGTTTTAGTTTTTTTTAGTGAATGTTTTAATTAGGTGTTTTAATTAATCCTAAGTTTAGATGAACTCAAATTAAACCTATTCAAAAAGAAAGGCATTTTAAGATTAAATAAAATGAACTAAATTCATAAAACATACATCACTTCATTTCTTTCCCAACATGAGTAACATGCATATGAATAAGTCCTAAGCATATCTATACATATAAATTAGAATGTTTAACACACTTTATGATGCGTGCTAAGAAATTTATTTAAGAAAATTTTAAAGTTTATGATGCATGATTTTTATTAAGTAGAAAAGTGATTTCCTGTCCAATTTTCACATGCACACATAAAAGTGAAAAAGACATAAGTGAGTATAGCATCATTGTTAACTAGACGTGTATGGTACAAGACCTACTTAGGGCTACTTAAAGCCTTACAACCTTGGGGTTGTCCAGACTAATATACCACTTTCCTTAAATACAAACATGTGTGCAAAAGAAATGAATGCAAAAGAAAGAATGCAAGAGCTTGAGTTAGTTGGTTTATTTTTGTTTATGAAATTTATATATGTAAGCATAAGTGTATTTCTTAAGTGATAGTAAAGGAATCAATAGGATATGAAATTAAGAAAGTGTTAGGTTCTTTTCAAATGAACCACACACCTTGCCAAATCCTATTCAAAACTACACTAAAAGAGAAGAGAATGAAAACCTACATTAAGCACATCCTTATATTTTATTCACATGCAAACTTATAATTAAGATGTAAGTAACACACATTCAATTTTGATAATTGATTCATATATTTTGAAAATAATTTGTTTTTAACAGTGATAATAGCCACTCATATTCTTACTTTAGCCAACATATGCAATTTGACATAAAGGAAATATTTTTTTATTTTAAATTTGACTTTTGAAAGGCATGGATGCTTGAAACCACATGAAATACATATTTAACATGTAGGGGGAAAGGACTAAAGCAATGAAAGCATGTAAAGACATTCACATTAATTAAATCCTAAAGAAAATCTTATAAAATAAGAAAGCTTAACCTAAATCAAAGTTTTTTTAATATGATTTTTGTTTTATCTTGAATTTGATTGAATTTTCAAAATGTGGATTAAGTTTACTATTCCTAACCCATTCCACCTGTGTTTGACATTTTTGTTTAATTTTTAGATGACTAGATTCATTTTATATTTTGATTCGATTAAGGTATGAATTAAATATCTTAATTAACCCTTACTTACACCACCTTAGCATAGTTAACCAAATAATTATGATCCAATGAGATGACATAAAACCTCAAAATAAATTTAAATTTGTAATGCACCTAGGAAGAAAAGGGCCTAATACAATTTGGCTCATGATTAATGGTTAATTAAGCTAAGGGGTTTAACTTAAGTAATTTCAAAACACCCCTCAAACATATAAGTTGAGTTTTGATTTCCTTAATTGAACTTAAGCTCTTGAACACCTAAGCATCAACCCAAAGTAGATTAATTAAGTTTTAGAAAGTTTTTAAAATTTTAAGAAATTAATTAATATGGTAATTAGTGAATTTACCCTTAATAAAGAGAAGATTAGGAAGGAGAAGGGGGTTTAAGGAATAGCTTAGAGGAAATGCTCCAAATTATTCCCTTATCCTCCTATTCATTGGATCAAACCTTAATCAACTTCAATAAGGGAATATAACATTAATCAAACCCTTAATTATCCTTAATAACATAAGGGGGTAATTAGGAATGAATTATCAATTCCCCAATTAAGCCACCAATAAATCCCAAGAAAATTAGGGGAAGTAGAAGACATCTCCTAAAATATACCCAAGATGTTTGAGATTAATTATTGGATTAATTAGGGAGTAATTAGCAAATTATGATTTCCAATAAAACCCAAAATCAGAGAATGATAATATTTAAAATCCATTAAAACTATCTTTAAAATATTCTAGATTAAATTATCTTTCAGTGGCAATTTACATCATAGTTTTTTTATTTTTCTTCAGAGAGATATGAATTTTTGTAGTTTAGAGGATTAATTAGAATTATTAAAACACTAATTAATCCCTTAATCTAGTCGGCGTGACACATGGCGGCTGAGTGGTGCCCTTTCCATGCATCACCGAATGAGCGGCCACTTAAACGTCTCATCACAACATGCGTGGCAATGGCGCTACACAATTTTATATTCGTTGTTCGATCAAGGATCGAATGGCCATGAATTAACCCGTGGTTTTAAAAGGTGAAATAGGATTTAAAACGTGCGTCTAATCTCAATCGTCTTTCCAAAATGCATGGATGGACAGCCGAGATCATCCCTATTCATCCGTGAGGAATAATGGAGACCATCCACTTTCAAAGGGAAGATCCGAGCTTGATCGAGCTCGGATTGGAATGAAATCTTACACACCATATTAATGACTATCCAATGGTAAAAATCTCATGCCATTAAATTCTTTCTTAAAGGACCAACACCTTGAGTTTTGCTCAAAATGCCTAACCTCATGAGGTGATCAATGGCACTGATTCCCTTAGAGGAGACAAGGTTGGTGAGAGTATTAGCTCACGAGGTTGAGTGGGCTTATGGACCAATTTATCCCTTTGTGATTTTTGATTTGATCTTCTCTTACCTTTGGAGCTTGGGAAAGATGTTGGGTAAGCTCGACTTGATCTTCTCAATCATGGATTTCAATCATGTGGCATTGATTTGAGTTTGGAGAAAATCAAATAGGATTGATTTGAGGTTTGACATGAAGGAAGGAAGGTGAGGAGTGGTTCAAGCTAAGGGTAGGCAAATTTTTCTAACACCGCTAAGGCATGACGTATTCCTATGGCTAACTCTTCTAAGTCTCTAAGTCTAGATTGAGTGTCCACCGAATCACTATATGTGTCCTAAGATTGAGGAACTCTTAAAGTCTAAGAGAAGTCATATGTCTAAGATGGAGGGGTTGAGAGCTCATTCTAAAAATGAGGTCAACAAAGGGCGCCCAATAGGTGTGATGTGACTGACAAGGAACACCGCATATTGGTGTTGACCTAAACGATCAACAACACTGAGAAATCACAAGCACTAATAGAAACAATCTATCCCTAACCCAAGGTGTAGAAAGAATCTAGAGCTTAGTGCAATGTGGCTCTACTTATGTCTAAGACATATGAGAGAGGGAAGAATCCACTAAGGGATAGAGTGTGAACCTTCCACTAGGGTTGCAGCTTCAAGTCATCCACAAGGGAATGAGAGGTTTGATTTGATTTGAGTCTCGCTGAGGAGAATTTTCACTAGGGAAGAGGGTTGAATTTATTTCAATTTTTAGAATTGGATTTTGTTATGGACCTTGTTGGTTTGCGATGGACTGCACTGAGTAGGAGCCATGGAGGTCTAGACCTAACTCAAATTTACCAATTCAGAGGGGTAGTCTACTAAACACATAGTAGGACTAGCCAACCAAAGGGACTGACTTTCTATGTGCAGCAACTATACTAGAAAGAAAGTGTAGTAGACTTACATCCTCCATAGTAGACGGTTCTGGGTTAATTGGGATAATTGAACCCAACCTAGGGGCTATTGAGTGAATGTCATTGGGGACTTAGATCACTCAAGATAGTCAGATTAATTTATTTTATATTTATTTACTTTGATGGATTTCATTGGTTTGCGATGGATCACGCGAAGGAGCTTATATCAGCCTAGTTCTATCTCAGATTTACTGAACCAAAGGGAGTAGTTTCAAGGTCGATGGGAGAACTATCTGACCAAAGGAGTGCCTTTCAGTTTATAATGATCAATTCAAGGGAAGAAAGCTCGGGGACTAACATCTTCCACTAGAAAAGACCACTAGGGTGATTGGTTGGTTTGGGTAACAAATCGAACCCGACCTCAGGCTACCCGTCGATTTGCAATAATCATGCTAGAAAAAATACATCATAGTCTTATATCTCCCAAATAAGGATGATTGTCAGGGTAACCTGCTTGTAAAAAAATAGATTGAACCTGATCTAAGGGAAACTATGGAGTGAATGTCGACCTGGGGACTTATCTCAACTCGGGTAGTCAGGAAATTCCTATAGGGAGTTTTGCTAACACTGCCCTAATGATAGGATGCTTGCTTGGGAAAAGGGGCCCTTTTGGGGCTTGAATTCCTAATCCACAAGTGAATATTTTGTTTAGTTTGTTTATCATGGACCCTGTTAGTTTATGAGGGATCAAATTGAGAAGGATCTTATATCAACCTAGACCTATCTCAGATTTACTAAACCAAGGGAGAATCTATGCATCCACTGAATAAATTCTCCAACCACAGAGGTGGCTACTAGGAAAGGGGAACTGCCCAATCCAAAAGTAACAAAAGTAGTGTCTAAATGAGGTCACAAAGGACATGATCCAAATCGAGTGCTCACAGGGAGAGGGGCCGCTAAGGGCTTAGTCCAAAACCCTAGAGAAGATGACATGGCTAGTCATATATCTAATAGGTATTCGGTGGCTAACTCAAGGAGAAAGCACGGGGACTCACATCTGCAAGAGTGGTGTATCTACTTGGTGAGTCGCTATCAGCATAGTGAACATCAACCAACCTAAGGTGTCCATCAATTTGCAACAATCAACCTAGGAAGAAAGCTTGGGGACTCACATCCTCCATAATGGCGATTCTTTGGGATAGTCACATCTTACTCGATAGGTGTATCACCTAGGACTCTTGAGTGAATGACCTAGGGACTTATATCAGCTCACATGTAGTTAAGAGGAAAGGAACCTCTGGGGGACTTATCCTAAACCTCAAATATACTCAAACTAGTTAGATCATGATGATTAGTTCAAGAAGAAAGCTTAGGGACTCACATCTTCCTAAACAAAATCAACACAAGGTAGCTTACTGGATGGGCAGTGAAGACTACCATACTAACAAGGAGCTCATTGGTTTGCAATGGTGAAGTTAGGAAGAAAGCACAAGGACTCATATCCTCCAAATAAGTGACCACTGGGGTGACATACTAGCAAGGTAGCATGTAGACCTGACATAGAGCAGCTAATGAGTGAATGCCATAGGGGGCTTGCTCCCACATCAAAATAGCTCAGGTTAAAAGATTTGTGTTTGTTTTTGTGAATGTGTTAAAAGGAATAGGATGCCTCTGGGGGACTCTTAAACTTACCTTAAAGATGCTAGGGGATTTGATAAAATGATGCCAAGGATGGAAAAAAAGAATTCACACTAAGAAGGGATGCTGGTTGGGTTCTCTCACACATATCTTAGATGTGCTAGTCAAAATAGGATGCCTCTTGGGTTCTCTGATACCTATTCTAATAACATCAGGAGATTGTGTTTATGCTGTGAAAGAGGGATAAGATGCCACTGGGGGACTCTTACACCTACCCTAGACATGTCATGGTGGATTCAAGACAAGAAAATAATGCTTGAAAGAAGAGAAGATTTGATGAATGGAATCAAATTTTTTTCTTTTATTAATAATTATTTTCAAACATGATTTATTTTATGGGTAATATTTCTTTAGATAGAGCCCATTAATTGGAAGCATCGGGTCTTCCCCTTTACAATCAATAAGTTGATAAGATCCTCCTTGGTAGGCCTTCTCTATGACATAGGGGCCTTCCCAAGTGGGTTCAAACTTGCCTCCCATCTTTCGATGGGCAACAATTGGTCTCCTTAACACAAGTTCTCCTACTCAAAAAGACCTACAGTGGACCAGCTTATTGTGAGCTTGAATCATTTTGGCCTTGTACAACTTAAGGTTCTAGCATGCCCGTAGGTGACTCTCCTCCAAACCTTAAAACTCTTCTAATTGCAACTTTGCATTCTGCTTTGAAGTGATCTTGCTACCCAATGTTATCCTTAGTGATGAGAGTTGAACTTATAAAGGTATGATAGCTTCAAACCCATAAACTAAAGAAAATGGGGTAGACTGAGTTGGAGTTCGGTATGTGGTGTAGTAGGCCCATAAAGCTTCAACCAACTGCTCGTTCCATTATTATTTGTTATCATCAAGAGTCTTCTTCAATATCTAGATGAGAGTTTTGTTGAATGCTTCTGCTAAGCCATTTTCTCTGGGGTAGTAGATGGTGGAGTATCTCCAATCTATATCATGTCTTCTGGCGAAGCTGTTGATCTTCATGCTTTTGAATGCAGTACCATTATTGAATATAATTCATCGAGGCACCGAACCTATATATATGGTTCTTGAAAACTAAAGCACATCTTTGGCTGACCTCTCTGAGTGGGATGGCACCTGCCCACTTAGAAAAGTAGTAGGTGGCAACTAAGATGAATTGATGACCCTTGGAAGAGAGAGGATCGATCAGACCCAAAATGTCGGTACCCCAATATTCAAATGGCCATGAGGCCAATGTAGGATGTATAATGTTGGGTGGTTGGTGGAAGACCACACTGTGTACCTAACACTGATGGCATCTCCTAGCTACATCCATGCAGTCTATAATCATTGAAGGTCAGTAGTATCCTAGTCACTTGATCTTCATCTTCATCTTTGGACCAGATTGATGTGCTCCGCATAGACCTGAATGTACACCAATTACAATTCCATCAGTTTCATGTTTGTTTAACAACGTAACCACATTTGGTCAAAGGACCGATGGTATAGGGTGCCATCAATGAGAGCATGGGAGAGAGCTCTCTATTTCACTTGATGGGCTTGTGACTTTTCTTGAGGTAGTTTATCGGTGTTCAAGTAATCTATAAATGGTTGCCTCCAATCTAGCTCCTTGTCCATTTCTGAAATGACAACCTCCCCTTCAAGAGAAAGTCTCTCGATGAGTTCAACATCAATAAGGGATAGGACTTGTCTATTTTGGACCCTTATTGAAATGGACTCATCTTCTGGACATGCCAATTCTTTGGCAAGTTTGGCCAAATCATCTGCTACTGCATTCTTTGCTTGGGGAACCTTGTAGATGGTGACTTCGAGAATTTGGGACAATAGCTTTATGGAATACTCGTAGTATTGACGAAGCTTGGGTTTGAGAACCTTGTAGACCCAATCAGTTGATGACATTGAATCTCCAAAGATGTTGATGCTTTTGACACTAACAATGATGGCTAACTCCAGACTGGCAATCAAAGCCTCATACTTAGTTTTGTTGTTGGTGCAAGGGTTGGAAAGATAGTATGAGAATTTTATCACATCACGGTCTGTAGTTAGGAGAATTATTCTTACCTCTGTCTTTCCTGGGAGAATAGATTGTGGTGCTTCCCCTTTATGAAAAGAAGCTCCACCATTAAATACATCTCCCATTGGCAGTTTTCAGCCTACCCTAAGTTCATGATTTATTCATTAGGGAGATCATCACTGAGTGGAGAATTAGCAGGAAGTGGGTGTGCTGCTAAGAAATCTGCTACCACTCGTATTTTTATCGCACAAAGGGGTATGAATGTGATATCAAACTGCAAAAGAATCATGGACCATCGTTCCAAACATCTGAATAGCATTGGCTGAGTCATGAGATACTGCAGTGGATTTGTTTAGGAGATCAAGTTCACCTTATGAGAAAGCATGTAGTGCCATAGATTTTGGGAAGCAAAGATTAAAGCTAGGCAATATTTTTCAATAGGTGGATAGTTCACCTCAGTAGGAATCAGACCACGGCTGAGGTAGTAGAGAGCATTCTCCTTCCCTTCGTCATTGGCTTGGGCCAACAAAGCCCTGAGAGAATCATCTAATGTAGCAGAGGAGTGGCCACCGGGATAAGGGCTAGAACTAGCGACTTCACCAAATCGCTTGATGTCTTTGAAGGTATGCTAACACTTATTATCCCACTTAAACTTGGTGTCCTTTTTAATAAGTACTGAAAATAGTTTGCATCTCCCCGATAGGTTGGAGATAAAGCATCTTAGATACGCCAGCTATCCTTGGAAGGATCTGAGTTGAGTTAAACTCTTAGGAGGTGGCATTTCTAAGATAGCTTTGATCTTTTTAAGATCTATTTCTATTCCTCAGTGTCGAACAATAAACCCAAGGAATTTTCCTAAAGCTACTCCAAATGCACACTTTAAGGGATTCATTTTGGGGTTATATTATCTTAACCGTTCGAAAACTACTCTCAAGTCAAAGAGGTGGTCTTCCTTTTCTCTGCTCTTAACTACTCGATCATCAATGTAGCACTCAATCTGATGATGGATGAGTTCGTTGAAGATCTGAGTCATGGCCCATTGGTATGTAGCACCAACATTTTTAAGGTCGAAAGGCATGACCCTATAACAGAAGATTTCGATTGGGCTTCAGAAGGTAGTATTTCTTTCATCTTCAGGAGACATCTTGATTTGGTTATAGCCAGATGACCTTTCCATGAAAGAGAAAACTGCATGAGATGAGACAATGTCCACCATTAATTCTAGTATAGGAAGAGGAAACTCATCCTTAAGACATGCCTTGTTTAAGTTTCTAAAATCGATGCATATGCAAATTTGGCCATTCTTCTTCTTAACTGGGACAACACTAGCTAACTAGGTAGGATATTTTTTTATAAAGCCAAACAAATCATCAATTAATTTATAAAGCTAATCATAAAAGATAAGAGGCCATTGTTGTCGAGTACCACCACACAAACTCAAAAAAAAAATTGGGTAGCTGAGCACTACCCTTATAAAACCTGGATTACAAATGAATTAAATACAATTAAGCAAGGAATTCATTGTTATGGGGGTCTTCAAACTTCATTTCTTCATTCTTCTTTTCTTCTTTCTTCTTTGGTTCCTCCTTTTGGATGGTTAAAAGGTGGATGCTCCAAAGGCTTCACATGGAGCATAAGATAAGATCTTATGACCAAAGTTCATCCTAATCCCCATAACAATCATTCCAAAATCCTAATTACAAAATTTACATGAAAAGGAAAAATTAAATCTAACTAACACCTACAAAACAAAGGTTAGCTAAACAAACCACCAAAATCCCAAGAAATTATATTGGACCCAACACATGGGTGACTAAGTCCACCTAGCCTATTGAATTATGCTCAGGGGTATAAGCACTTGCACAACAAAAGCATATATATATTTATTTATTACTATAAGCACATTCCCTATGGTCGACTAAGATCATACCATTCATTCTATGCACATCCTAACATCCAAACTAAAACATATATCATAAAGCAAAACTAAGCATCAAATCATGCACTGCTCTAACCTAAAGCTAGAAGTGGTGACTTAGCCTAATGTGTGTGCTTTGGAGGTTTGTGTGGTATGCTTTGCTATGGCTTTAAGTTAGAATTTTCTAAGTGTGAAGCATGTTCAACTTAGAGGAGGGTTTCATTTAAGTGATTTAATTATTTTGGGTTGATTTTATTTCATGTTTTGATTGGGTTCAAGTGAATCCTACAATTAATTACTAAGTTATAAATGAGGGAAAGAGAGAACTTCTCTTTCCTTCCTAAGTAATTTCTAAAGTGGGTTCATGTTTTAGTTTTATTTAGTTAATATTTTAATTAGGTGTTTTAATTAATCCTAACTTTAGATGAACTCTAAACCTATTCAAAAGAAAGGCATTTTAAGATTAAATAAAATTGAAATAAATTCACATAACATACATCACTTCATCTCTTTTACAACATGTATAACTTGCATATGAATAAATCCTAAGCATATCTATACATACAAATGAGAATGTTTAACACACTTTTATGATGCATGCTAAGTAATTTATTTAAGAAAATTTGAAAGTTTATGATGCATAATTTTTATTAAGTAGAAAAGAAATTTCTTGTCCAATTTTCACATGCACACATGAAAGTAAGAAAGACATAAGTGAGTATAGTGCAATTGTTAACCAGAGGTGTAAGGTGTAAGGCATACTTAGGGCTACTTAAATCCTTGCAACCTTGGGGTTGTCCAGACTAATATACCACTTTCCTTAAATACAAACATGTGTACAAAAGAAATGAATGGAAATGAAAGAATGCAAGAGCTTGTGTTAGTTGGTTTATTTTTGTTTATGCAATTTATATATGTAAGCATATGTGTCCTTCTTAAGTGATAGTATAGGAATGAATAGGATATGTAATAAAGCAAGTGTTAGGTTCTTTTCAAATGAACCACACACCATGCCAAATCCTATTCAAAACTATACTAAAAGACAAGAGAAGAAAAACCTACACTAAGCACATCCTTATATTTTATTCACATGCAAACTTATAATTAAGATATAAGTAACACACTTTTTGTTTTAATAATTGATTCATATATTTTGATAAAAATTTTAATTTAATAGTGATAATAGCCACTCATATTCTTACTTTAGCCAACACATGCAATTTGACATAAAGGAAAAAAAATTATTTTAAATTTGATTTTTGAAAGGCATGGATGCATGAAACCACATGACATACATATTTAACAGATTGGGGGAAAGAACTAAGCAATGAAAGAAAGTAAACACATTCACTTTAATTAAATCCTAAAGACAATCTTATAAAATAAGAAAGCTTAAAGTAAATCAAAGTTTATTTAATATGATTTTTGTTGATTTTGAATTTGATTGAATTTTGAAAATGTGGATTAAGTTTGTTGTTCCTAACCCATTCCACATGTGTTTGACATTTTCTTTTAATTTTTAGATGATTAGATTCATTTTATATTTTGATTAGGTTAAGGTATGAATTAAGTATGTTAATCAACCCTTACCTACACCACCTTAGCATAGTTAACCAAATAATTATAAGCCAATGAGATGATCATAAGAAATTTAAATTTTCAATGCACCTAAGAAGAAAATGGCCTATTGCAATTTGACTCATGATTAATGGTTAATTAAGCTAAGTGGTTTAACTTAAGTAATTTAAGAACACCCCTCACACATATGAGTTGAGTTTTGATTTCCTTAATTGAATTTAGGATCTTGAACACCTAAGAATCTACCCAAAATAGATTAATTAAGTCTAGGAAAGTTTTAGAAATTTTAAGAAATTAATTAAGAGGGTAATTAGTGAATTAACCCTTAATTAAGAGAAGATTAGGAAGGAAAAGTGGGTTTAGGGAATAGCTTAGTGGAAATGCCCCAAAATTATTCTCTAAACTTCTTATTAATTGGATCAAACCTAATCAACTTCAATAAGGGATTAAAATACTAATCAAACCCTTAATAATCCTTAATTACATAATGGGGGTAATTAGCAAATAATTTAGCAATTCCACTAATTAACCCACCAATAAATCCCAAGAAAATTAGTGGAGACAGAAGTCATCCCCCAAAATATACCCAAGAAGTTTAAGATTAATTAGTGGATTAATTAGAGTAAATTAGCAAATTAATTAAAACCCAAAATCAGAGAAAGATAATATTCAAAATCCATTAAAATTAATTTTAGAATATTCTAGATTGAATTATCTTTCAGGGCAATTTACCTCATATTTTTTGATTTTTCATTAGAGATATTAATTTTGAAGTTTAGAGGATTAATAGAATTATTTAAACACTAATTAATCCCTTAATCCACACTCGGACACGTGGACCGAGTGCGCTTTCCATGTCATCAACGAGCAACCACTTAAACATCTCATCATAGCATGCATGGTGGCAGTGCTTCACAGTTTTATATCCAACGTTCGATCAAGGATCAAATGGCCAGGAAGTTACCTGCGATTTTAAAAGGGGAAATAGGATTTAAAACATTTTCATCTAATCTCGCCATCAAAAAACATGCGGATGGATGCTCAAGATCATACCTTATTCTTCCATGAGGAATAATGGAGACCTTCCACTTTCAAAGGGAACATGGAAGCTCAATCAAGCTGATTGGAATGAAATCTTGCACACCATCTAACCCTAATGGCAAGCATCCAATGGTCAAAATCTCATGCCATTAAACTTTCTTTCATAAAGGACCAACACCTAGAGTTTAGTGCTCAAAAATGCCTAACCTCATGGCTCGATTCTTAGAGGAGCTTCATCTAGTCAGACGGAAGTGGTGAGAGTATTAGCTTAAGGTTGAGTGGTTTGCTCTATGGACCAACCTCCTTAGCTCCTTTGTAGTTTGATGGAATTGGATCTCTTCTTGCCTTTGGAGCTTGGGAAACATGTTGGTAAGCCTTGATCCTCTGGTGGAGTACAATGAAAGTGAATTTAGTGGAGTTTGAGTGAGGGAGTTTTGGATTCAATGGACCTCCTATTTTGAAAGGATGAAAATCAAGAAATGCTAAATTCAAATTCTAGAGAGCTTAGGATCACTCAAAGATAGTTCCTATGACTCTAACACTCGATAGTGAGTTGAAGTGGAATTAGGGGAGTTATGGCAATCGGGGGACCAAAGCATTATTTTCCATTTTGATCCAATTGCCAAGATTGAATGGTTTGTTTGAGCTATTAGAAGTTTGCACATGGTCGATTTGGGCTAAGGAGTGGAGTGGAAACCTCCCATGTGCTTCAAATTGAGTGGAGGGAAGTTTTCCATATGGGCCAATTTGAGCTATGTGCTCAATTTTTTCCTTGGGTCAAATTGGGCTAAACCCATTGGGTGCACCACCCTCCATAGGGTCGACTTGACCTATTAGGAAGGTATCAAGTAAATATGAAGACGGCTTGACCAAATTCCCCATAGATTTAACCAAAATTTGTTCTATGGCCTAGGGGTAGAATGGTCATTTGGATGATTTTTAAATTTGGATATGTTGGGTATGTTGAGAAAATAGGTTTTGCCAAGTTTCATTGTATTTGGAGTTCATTTGATATTGTTTGGCTCATGTTGACCCATTTAGGTCAAAATGGGTCAATCAAGTTGACCAATTGGTCAAATTGGTCAAATTGGGTCAAAAGTTCATATGACCATTTGAAATGTTTTGGTGGCTTTGATTGAATTTTGGTTTAATTTGGTTCATATGACTTCATTTAGGTCAAATGGGTCAAGTTGACCAATTTGACCCATTTGACCTATTTGAGCTAGGTCATTTAGGTTTGGTTAGTCATATGAAGTGGATTGATATCTTTGTTTTCAATCAATTTTGGTTAAGTTTGAATTTGGCTCAACATGACCCCTTTAGGTCAAGTTGGGTCAAGGTCAATTAGGTTAGGTTAGGTATAGTTGGCCAATTGAGGCTTTGGTCATGTTCAACAAGTGATTTGGACTGAACTTGACCCATTGGTTTCAATCAATTTGGCTTAGATCACACATTTTGACTTTTAGGTCAAGTTGGGTCAACTTGGGTCAAGTGGCCAATTGGGTTAGGTTAGCTAAATGTTGACTTGGTCAAGTTCAAACATAGTTCATGAATGAACTTAGATCATTGTTTCAATCAATTTGGCCTATGGTGGATTTTGGAAATAGGTTTCATTTTGGCAAAGTGTTAACTTGTTCAACCCTTAGGTTTGACTTGGTTTGACCCAATTTGATTGATTGATCATCTCATGATGATTATTGATCATGATGAGAGGCATAGGTGAGTTTGATTCAATCCAATTTGGTTAGGATTGGAATTTGGCTCATAAGGGCACTTTAGGTCACTTTGGGTCAAGTGAGCCTAAGTGGGTCAAATGGCTTGGTCAAAGCTTGATTTGAGTTTGATTGAACTTGTATATGGACTTATGATTGAAATATAAATCCATTTGTAGGTGGTTTGAAGTCAATTGGTTTTGATTCATTTGACAATTTCATATTCAAAGGAAGAATATGATTGATTTGGGATCTGATTTTTGAATTGGATTTTGGTTAAGTGATTGAAACTTGTATTTATATTTGGATTCATGATTGTAGGGTTGATTGAATCATGAAGGAAAATCAAGAGTTTGATTGATTTGAAGTTGATTTGGCTAAGTTCAAGATTTTGACTTGAAAGGCTTAGGTCATATTTTGGGTGATTTGATTTTGATTTTTGAAGTTTGAATTTATATTTTCATTTATATATGTGAATATAAATGAGAATATAAATGGGTCATGAGAAAATTTCAAGGATTTGAAGTGATTTTGATGATCTAGGCTAAGTCTTTTAAGATGGGAATTTAAAGGACTTAAGAAAATTTTTTGGAGTTTGGAGCTTGAATTTTGAATTTGGTTTGATTGATTTATATTTATATTTCACTCATATATGTGGATAAAAATGAGAATAAAAATGAATTATAAGAAAATACTATGAATTTGAATTGATTTGATCATGATTTAGGCTAAGTCCTTAAGAAGGATTTTAAATTTGGAATTTAAATTTTGGATTTGATTGATTTATATTTATATTTCATTTATATATGTGAATATACATGAGAATATTAATAACTTATGAGAAAATCCCATGAATTTGAATTGATTTGAATGTGATTTAGGCTAAGTCCTTAAAGGCAAATTAAGGACTTAAGAAGGATTTTATATTTGGAATTTAATTTTTGGATTTGATTTGATTTATTTGTATTTATATTTTATTTATATATGTAAATATAAATGAGAACATAAATGAGTTATGTGAAAATTTCAAAGATTTGAAGTGATTTGATCATGATCTAGGCTAAGTCCTTAAAAGAAGATTAAGGACTTAAGAAAGATTTGGACTTAGGAATTTCATTCATGGGTTTCAATCATGGATTTCAATCATGTGGCATTGATTTGAGTTTGGAGAAAGTCAAATAATATTGATTTGGGGTTTGACTTGAAGGAAGGAAGGCGAGGAGTGGTTCAAGCTAAGGGGCAAATTTTCCTAACACCCTAAGGCATGACCTATTCTATGGCTAACTCTGTGTAAGTCTCTAGGCTAGGTTGAGTGTCCACCTAATCACTAAATGTGTCTTAAGACTAAGGAACTCTTAAAGTCTAAGAGAAGTAGGATAGAGGAGTTGAGAGCTCATTATAAAAATGAGTTCAACAGTATCCTAGTCTCTTGATCTTGGCTTTCATCTTTGGATCAGATTGATGCGCTCCACATTGACCTGAGTGTACCTTTATCATGATCTTACAGGCTTCAAATTTATCTAAGAAATATAACCACATATGATCAAAATGCAATCGGTGCAAGGTGCCTCCTACGAGAGCATAGGAAAGGGCTCTCTACTTCACCTGATGTGCTAGTGATTTCTCTTGAGGTAGTTTGTCAATATGTAGATAATCCATGAATGGTTGCCACTATTCTGACTCCCCATCCTTTTTGGAAATGATAACCTCCCCTTCAAGAGAGAATCTCTTGATTAATTCTGCATCAATAAGGGATAAGACTTGTCTATTTTTGACCTTTACTAGAATGGACTCATCTTCCGGACATGCCAACTTTTTGGTAAGCTTAAATGCATCATTGTACATTTTCTCCTCGAGGAATCTAAATGGTAACCTGGGATTTGGGCAAATAACTCTATAGTGTACTTGGTAATGATGGAGCTTAGGTTTTAGAACTTTGTAGGACCCAATCTTGATGACTAACCCGAGATACTCTAAAGATGATACTGGATAATGCACTAATTAGACCTGGCAATGAGCCTCATATTCAACTTTGTTGTTGGTGCATGGATTGGATAGATGAAATGAGAATCTCATCACATCGAAGTCTGGAGTTAGAAGAACTATTCTTACCCCTACCTAGGATTGTAAATTGTGGTTCTTCTCCTCTTTGAGTGGAAGCCACACCATCAAAATACATCTCCCAGTGGTGAATGCTAGTGTCCCCTAAGTTCATGATTTGTTCATCAGGGAGGTCATCACTAAGCAGAGAATCAGCAAAAAGTGGGTGTGCTACTAAGAAACTTACTAGTGCATGTCCTTTTACCATGCAGAGGCATACGAATGTGATGTCAAACTATGGCAAAATCATGGACCACCATGCCAACCTTCCAGATAGCATCGACCGTGTCATGAGATATTGTAGTGGATTGATTCTAGATCATATTCATCTTATGAGAAAGCATGTAGTGTAGCTTTTGGGATGCAAAGATTAAAGCTAGGCAGTGCTTTTCAATAGGTGTAGTTTGCCTCAACAAGGATTAGATGAAGGTGAGGTAGAGTGCTTTCTTCCCTTCATCATTGGATTGAGCCAACAAAGTGCCAAGGGAGTCATTTAATGGTGTAGAGGATCAATGGCTTTTCTGGGATAGGGGATGCTAGAACTGGTGTTGTCATTAGGTAGTGCTTGATGTCTTCAAAAGCATGTTGGCACTTGTCATCACACTTAAACTTGTCATCCTTTTTGACAAGTGTAGAGAATGGTTAACATCTTCCTGATAGGTTGGATATGAAGTATCTTAGATACGCCAGCTGCCCTTGGAATGATCTGAGTTGAGTTACACTTTTAGGGGGTGACATTTCTAACATAGCTTTGAACTTCTCTGGGTCGATCTCTATTCCCCTGTGTCGGACAACAAACCCAAGGAATTTTTCTGAAGCTACTTCAAATGCACACTTCACGGGATTCATTTTGAGGTTGTATTATCTTAACCATTCGAAAACTTCCCTCAAGTCAAAGAGATGGTCTTCCTTTTCTTTGCTTTTGACAACAAGATTATCAACATAGCATTCAACTTGATGATGAATGAGTTCATTGAAGATTCAAGTCATGGCCCCCTAGTATGTGGCACCGACATTTTTAAGGCCAAAACACATGACCTTATAATAATAAATTCTGATCAGGGTTCAAAAAGTAGTGTTTCTTTTATCCTCGGGGGCCATCTTGATTTGCAGTAGATCCATCCATAAAGGAGAATCTTGCATGAGATGAGGCAATGTCCACCATTAATTCTAGTATATCAAGTAGAAATTCATCCTTAGACATGCCTTATTTAGATCCCTAAAATTAACGATATGCAATTTGGCCATTCTTTTTTAACTAGGATGACACTAAACCAACTATGATATTTTTCTTTAATAAAGCCAATCATTTCTTGATTTTAGAAGTGACCTGCTGTTCAATGTCTAATCACATGCGACTAGGAGCTTGCTTAATAGGGTTAGCATTAGGTTCTATTGATAGTTTGCAGACTTCCATGTCAGGAGATAAATGGGGAATTTCTTCTAAACTCCATGTGAAGTAATAAACTAACTAAGTCATTATTGTTTCTTCTTCATTTAACAAGGAACATTTATGTCAATGGATTATCTTCTTCTAAGTTTATCTCTTTAAGTTCATTGATGGTTGATCTAATCTCTTTTTCAAACTATAGCCTCTTTGACTTCAAGCTCATTTGGGTCATCTGAAGTTTCTAAACATACCTCCTAATAAGAGTTAGCATGATTTGAGAAGAACCTATCAATAAATGATTGATGATTGATTTGTCATCACTAGACTCAATCCTAGTCTTGGTCTTGATTGAGGATGTTTGCTTGTCCCATAGCCTTTTAAAATAGTGACCTGTTTAGACCAAGTGGGATTAATCCCTTCTTTACTAAGTTAAGAACATAAGGTGAGTACCAATCAAAAGGTAATTGTATTAAATCTTATATGAATCATCCTCAAGTTCTACATTTCTTGGCTTGAGAATGATGCTCCCAACAAAATCTCTTTGGCTTGACCTCGGATGACTTGGGGCCACCTTAACTACTAAACCTTCAAAGTTCTTTGAAGAAAGTGATTAGAGCTAAAGTTCTCAACTTAACGTTCTACATAATAGTGATTCATACATTGCTTTGCTTGGAGACCTAGTTCAACACCGTCTGCTGAATGTCACCTTCAAAGGGACCTAGAGGGTTGCGGCTAACAATAATGTGACTCATCCTCCAAATTGCACTCAAAGTCTATGTGGATAACAGGGGTACTCCTTGAGCTGGAACATAGCTCCTACTGGTTGGCCACCAAAAAGGAGGTCTTCCACCTCTAGAATTACCTCTAAATTTACCTCTTCCTCTACCTAGTGGGGGTCGAGTCATCCTACCCATGTGTTCATATGGAGGAACAAACTATAATGTAACATCTGGCTCTACCCTTCCTCGCTCACTTTGCTTTTTTTTTTTTTTTTTTCCTTTTCTTTCTTTTCAATTTTTCTTTTCTTTTTTTTTTCTTTTGATTTTGAACTTTCACCAAGTTTGTAGAATAAACTTTTGATTTGAAGATAGATGTTACCTCATAAATCTCGACCTCTCTAAGTGAGAATGGTTTCAAATCTCTTTGACACAATAATAGATTCCACCTCTTCTGAATTTGATGTGTAAAGAAGATGGAACCATGTTGACATGTATCCAAGGCCTACCGAAAGTGAAAGATGTATCAAAATCTATTATGTAGAACTTGGCTTCTATCTTCCAATCATCTATCTCCAATGGCAACACTATAGAGACTAAAGCCCTCTCTCCTTGTTCATTGAATCCTCTTAACATCATTCGATCCCGTCGGAGTTCGGAGATGTCAATCCATGGGTAAGGGTCTTTAGACTCATAATGCACCATGCACCACCAACACACTGAGAGTAATCTGCCCCATATCTGTGATGTGAGGGGCTATGGTGCTTTGTCCCAAAAAAAGGTCTTCATCTGTGAATGTAACTCTACAGGCTTCTCTTGAATAATATACCTTTTCTCTCAAAAAGCTGTGGATCAAGAAGGGCTTTGATCAATGACTTATCTTTTGGATAAGATAAGGGTCAAATGCTTAGTTTAGGCAACTTTCTTAGGTGAGTGAGGACATTGTCTCCTCTAGTCGATCCTCCATAAGCATATCCATAGTGGAGCATCCGTGGAGGGGCTTCTTGATCACTTGAACCAATGACTTGTTTACCCTTATCCTGAGGTGCTACCCTAAGAGGTAGAACTTTATCACTGCAGAGGTTGACTTCATTGACTTCATGAGATGATTTAGTGGAAAGTTTCATCGCTCAACCTCAACTTCTACTGGGAACATTATTATGGATGAGTCCAAATCAATCTCAATGGGTGAACCCGAATGATTCAAAAAATCCATTTCTAAATCAAAAGAGAAATGATCAGAACTAGAGTTATCATTATTATTTTGTAGACTTCGAGAGTTTTTGAGAGGAATAAAATCTAGAGTATTAGAAATGGATAAGATGTAAGTGAAAGCTTTCTTCATTTATTTCTTGGATGGAGGTACATAATAAAAAATCTAATAAATAAGTGAGGGTTTAGTGCTCTTGTCATGATATAATGCTCTCTCAGAGGAGGAGCTTGTGGAAGGAAGAAGTAGTAATGGTGGATGGAGTCGACTGATGGTTGTGCTACTATGCTATCTCAAGTAAGGTGGACTGCTACTGCTATGCTTGTACCTCCTTCAAGTTGTCTTTAGCAACTTGCAAACCTTCCTTAGAGTTGGAGGTCGCTTTAGGCACCTAGAAGGGTAACTTTCGATCTTAGAGATGATTTTCTTGGAGGTTCGGAAAGAGAGATATCCCAATCTTCCTCTATCTTGAGAAGACTTGTATCCCTTTCTTTGATTGCTTCAATTATTGCTTGATTTTATCTTTTGATCTTGAGTCAACCCACATTTCAACAAATTTGGTTATTTAATGAAATGGGGTTCAAATTGCATGAGATTTGTAGAATTGGTGGAGGAGCTTTTTCCTTGATGTTGGCTTGAATTTTTTATTTTGATTTGTCCTTTTGAATTAGAACCCTCATTTAACAAATTTAGGTATGCTAAATGGGGTTTTGTTGGAGAGATTTACAATGTGTGGAGAGTCTTTGCCATTTGAGTTTGATTTAGAACATATACTCAACTTATTTAGGTAGGTTGGGTGGGGTTCTAAAATTTGAGGAGAGATTTTCTTAGAGATATTTGTGTTTTGTGCATCTTGTTCGAAAATATTGATAGTTTGAAAGACCTCTAGTTAGCAAATTTGGGTATGTGAAGATTTTATTATGTGATATTTTGAAATATTTTTTCTTGTGAAGATTTGATTATGTGATATTTTGATTTAAAAATGGGGCTTCTTACTTAACAAATTTGGTATATTAAGTGCCACATGTGTTTGATTTGTGCTTGATGATGAAACTTTCACTTAACAAATTTGATATGTTAAGTGAAATTCAAATATGATTGTGAGATATATTTGCTTTTCTTTGAAGATGGGAGTTCCAATTAACATATTTGGTTCTGTTGAGTGAAGGCCCCAAATGTGTTTGAGATATGTTTATTTTTTTTTCTTTGAGAATGAGACTCTCACTTAACAAATTTGGTATGTTAAGTAAAATCTCAAGTATGGTTTGACATGAAAAATTGGATCCTTATTTAACAAATTTAATATGTTAAAATAAGGATCAAATGTGAAAAGAGACCCTCACTTAACAAATTTGGTATGTTAAGTGAAAGTCAAATGTGTTTATGATTTTGAAAATGAAACTCTCACTTAACAAATTGGTATGTTAAGTTAAAGTCAAATGTGTTTATGATTTTGAAAATGAAACTCACTTAACAAATTTGGTATGTTAAGTGAAAGTCAAATGTGTTTATGATTTTGAAAATGAAACTCTCACTTAGCAATTTAGTATGTTAAGTGAAAGTCAAATGTGTTTATGATTTTGAAAATTAAACTCTTACTTAACAAATTTGGCATGTTAAGTGAAAGTCAAATGTGTTTATAATTTTTTGAAAGAAAAGAACTTATTTAACACACTTAGGTATGTTAAATGGAGTTCAATTTGTTCTTATGATTTTCAAAAAAGGGGTTCTCATTTGACATACTTGGACTTGTCAAATGAGATCCAAATGTGTCTTGAAGTCCAAGACTTTGGCAAGAAGGAGTTCTATCAAACAAATGCAAATGGTGTCAAATAGAATTCAATTAGCTTTACCTTCTCCAAGGGAAGGGGAACTCCCATTTGACAAATTTGGGTATGTCATGTGGGGGGTTCAAATATGTCTTGACTTCTATTTTGTGTGTGTATGATTTATTTCTTTTAGGAAAGGGGGAAAACTTCAACTCTAGCACATGTGAAGCATGCTAAGTGGAGTTTCAATTTTATATTATAAATTAATTCAAAAATATAATCTCCATCCAACAAATTTGAGTGTGTGGGACGGGGATAGCTAATTCCAAAGAAATTGTGCTTTTCAAAAAGACACTAAAACTATTGATTTTTATGTTGAAAAGAACCTCCATGAAGCAATCATAAGATTTATTAAACGAGGGTTAGTTATATGTGTTTTGTGCCTTTTTGAAAATTTCTTACAAATTTTTGTGTAAAGATCTCTTATTATGTGGATTTTGAAAAAGTGCTTTTGGAAAGACATGTTATTTTGTAGAAGAGTTTTATTTTCTTATTGTTCATGGGATGAACCTTGCCTCATCATATGGTGAAGAGGTTCTTAATTTTGGTCATCTCCTTTGTTTGATTAATTTAAATTTTCACTATTGGGGAACTAATAGGGATTTTAAGACCTACACGGAGTGTGGCCCTAAAACCTAAAGAATATTGGTGAGCTTTGCTTAAAGATGAAATAAGCTAAGTGCCAACAGAAAGAATGATAGTCTCAAGCCTATATAAAATATAAGTCCACTATTACTGCTTGGAGACAATAATTTTCTACTAAAGATGGAGAGAGTAGCCATCCTCAGCGAAGATGATAGAAAAATCTGTGGTGTTTATTTTTTGGATGTCTGACCATACATCTGGGGTACTTATTGAAGGATCGACATAATTAAGGAATGATGTATTATCTCGAGAAATAGAAATCACCACCCTATAATGGATCTAATCACCTAATAAGAACTCCTAAAGCATGATGGGTCTTTGAATGTGCTAAAGATTTTCCCCTACTTTACATGAAAAAGTAAAGTAGTGTTTATTTTAAGCCGGGTTCATTAAGTTCCCTATGGAGGCAAGCCCCCATAGTTAATTACATCTTAAAGGAAGTGAATCCTTAAGAATACTCGACAAAGAATTAAAGTCTCCAAAGATTTCAATGGAAGACTATCAAAGGATTGGCTATGGTGAAAAATCAAATGGGATGGATCAAAAGGAGAAGACTTATTTTGGAATCCAAAGGGAGAAAGAAATGCTCATGATACTAGGAAGCCTAGTGAGCAATTCAATCTATCCTATGGTTGGGCTTTATATTTCTGAAATGGAAGAGAGTTAATTATTTGAGTTGACATTTTATTAGAATACTAGGACTTATAATCCCACAACATAAGATTGTGGAAATGCTTAAGAGCTGAGGATTTATGATTGTAGCATGACGAAAATAGGTACATCAAATCCTAAGCTAGAGAGCTTTAGTATTAACCACAAGCATGTCCTAAATCTAAGTGAAAGGTGGATATAATGGTCTACCTACACAAGAGAGGATAGACCATCCGACTGTTGGACTTATCACCACTAGGAGTGGCCACCAACTAACACCTCTTAAGCATTAAATCCATGTGGGCAAGTCTTATGCTTTGCAAGATGGCTAGGCTGTTGTTTATTTAGAAAAGAGACTAAGTCCTTAAACTCACTCCCAAGACATGAGTAGTATGAATTCATGACTTATCTAATGCAAATTATATCAAATTTATTTGATTCTTTTGGACTCTTTATTTTGACACAAGATATAAGATTTTTTATTCCCAAATGCATGAAAACTTGATTATGGGCTAAATCAAGAGAGAAAGGGGTGTTCTTCTATCAAAGGCTCTCACAAGTTAAGCCTTTATTCTCTCGGATGGAAGCCCCTCTAATAAGAGTGGAAGAATATGACATGCATGATGTTATACATACAATCATCCAAGGGGTTGCTAAATATTTTGTTATCTTGATTTAATTCCTAGGCTTTTATGAGAGGTCATGAATTATTTTAAATTTTTATTACAAGTTAATAATTGGGGTAGAAAATTTTATTTTATCTTAAGAGCCTACCACATCTATGCCACACATTCAAACATCAAACATGAAGAAACATGGAAAAGCATGCAATTCTAGTGCACAATCTAAACACAATATCAAATAATATTATAGACTGCCATAGAAGAGTAAAACGCCAGTATGTTCGGGTTCCACCATACACCATGAAAAGAGAAAAAAGATGAATAGCCAAGCTCTACCCTTATACAACCCTGATTACAAAAATAATACATGCTATGGGGGTATTCTTTTTCTTCATTTCTTCCTTCTCTTCTTTTTGATTTGATTTGCTCCAAAGACATCACAGGGCACCCTAGGGATTAAGCCTTTTGGCCACTGCTCATCCTAATCCCCATAATAATAATCATAATTCCTAATGCAAAATTATATTGAAAATAGGAAAAGTAAATCTAGCTACACCTGCAAAATAAATGTTAGCTAAACACACCATACAACCCAAGTAGTTATATGAATAATTTGGATTTAGCACCCCACACATGGGTAACCAAGCCCACTTGTCCTAACATGAGTTATGCTTAGGGGATAAGCAACTTGTATAACAAATGCATTTATATTTTATTACAATCTCACAACCCACTATAAAAATATGATTTAATCATGGCTTAAGATCCATAAGGCATATATCCTAACATCTAAAATATTACATCACAAAATAAACACACATCATACAACAATGCTAACTTAGCACTAGAAGTGGTGACTTAATATTCTAATGTGTGTGCTTAAGGCTTGTGTGGCAAGACTTTGCTAGGCTTTTTTAGTTCAGGTTTCAATTTGAAGTTCGAATTTTTTTAAATTTTATCAGGTGATTTCTGTTTAAATGATTTAATGATTTTTCATTTATTTTTATTTCACTTTTATTTAGTTAAAATGATGTTTATATTTTCAAGAATGAAGTGTAGAATGAATTCTAATTGTAGATAGAATTCACCCTATTCTACATCCTAACTCCTAAAGAGACTAACTAAGATCCTTAAGTATCTTGATTAGCCTATTTGAATTTGTCTAATTAATTTGATTTCATTTATTTGATTTAGATTTTAGAATTTGATTTATTTAATCTTTATGTATTTTGATTGATTAATTTTAGATTAAATGTGTGATTTAATTAAATCTTGATAATTCAATATCCTTAATATCTAATGAAGTTTAATTTTGTTTAAATCCATGTATTTTGATTGATTAATTTTAGATTAATGTGTTGATTTAATTAAATCTTGATAATTCAATATCCTTAATATCTGATGAAATTTAAGTTTGTTTAAATCCATGTATTTTTGAATGATTAATTTTTAATTAAATGTTTGAATTCAATTAAATCTTGATAATTCAATATCCTTTTAAGTTAATATCTAATTCTTTTCTCGATTATAATAATTTTGAATTTTATGTTTATTTGATTTAATTATGGTTCATTTGTAGTTGATTGGATAGATTAATTGAGATTTTATTTTGATTTTAATTGAGTTTGATTCTTTGTAATTAGAATTTTTTTTTTTAATCTCATCCATTTGCCATGTTTATCAAAGTGGTTTGTACTGATTTGATTGGATAGTTAATTAGTTTATCTCATTTAAGTAGTTTAATGAGATTTGATTACATATTAAATTGATGAGATTTTCTTTATTTGATTTAATTTGATTTGATTGATTTATTGATCTATGGGCTTAGGTTCAAAGTGATTATTAGTTCAATTAAGAAGTATGTTTAGGTTAATTATTAAATTAATAAAGATTTATTTAATTTTAATTTGGTTTCATATTTTTTTAGATGATGTAATTAATGACTTAATGATTTAAGTTTAATTTAGGATTTGATTTGTAATAATTACATTTTAATTATGTTAAAATTTATGTTTAATTTAGCTTAAGTTTAATATGATTAATTTGATTAACTTAATTAGCTTATTTAAGAGGTGTGATCAATTATTAAATTAAATAATGATTTTAATTTTAATTTTATTTCATATTTATTTAAGTTAATGATGTAATTAATGACTTAATGATTTAAGTTTAAATTAGGATTTGATTGACATTTAATTGTATTTTTATGTTTGATTAAGCTTCATTTAATATAATTAATCTGATTAACTTAATTAGCTTATTTAAGAGGTGTGATCAAACTAATTAGTAGATTAATTAAGTGTTTGATTTGAATTAATTTTAATTTGATCTAAAAATTAATTGGTTCATTAAGATGATGGATTAATTCATTAAGCTTGCATTAAATTAAAAAATTAATTAAGTTTGATTGGGGTAAAATATAAATTTAGATTAATTTAATGTTTGTTTAATTAGAGATTATTGACTTAATTACCCATATATAAGTGATTTGATTTAGTTAAGCATTTTACTTAAGTTTGATTTGATTAAAAGATTATTATTATTATTATCATTATTATTAAGTGAATTAGCTATTTATTTCATTTCAATTAAGTTTGATTATTTATGATTAGAGTTTTATATAATTTGATACATTTATTATGTTTATTTAATTTCAATAACGTGTTTGATTTAATTATCAGGTTGAAATATTTAGTGATTGAGTAACTCTCTTATTCTAAATAGATTGATTTAGATATTAAATTAAATAAGTTCACTTTAGCTTCATGTAGTTTAATTTGGTTTAAGGAATGTGAAAGAAATTTGCTAATCCTAACCCCATTCTCCCAGATAATTTGGTTTAATGAAGAGTTGTTAAGTTTATTTATGGTTTAATTAGGTTATGTGAAATAAATGAATTAATTAACCCTTACCTATATCACCTTAAGTTAATTAACTAATTAATAATGAGCCAATATGATATATGCTTTGGAAATAAAATCAGCAATGATCCTATGAAAATAAAAAATAATGCAATTTGGCTCATTATATTGGTTAATTAAACTAAAGGGTTTAATTAAGTACTCTTATAACCCTCCCACACATGTAAAGGTTATAATTTCCTTATAATTCTCTTAGTTGTTGAACACCTAAGAATCTATCCAAGAAACTTAATTAGCAAGTTCTAGAATGATTATGATTTCAATTTGATTAATCAAGCCATTTAATTATTGAATTAAACTATTAATTAATCTCATCTCAAGTGAAATGAACTTAGGGAAAAGAATGGAAAAGAGGTTCCAATCTCATTCCCCATGTCCATCCACTACCTCACAATGATTAGCAAGCTTAGTTAATGATTTTTCTTATTGTTTAGAATATTAATTAATCACATAATTAATGATACTAATTAAGGGTACGACAAGCAATATCCCTAATTAACCAAACAATAATTCTCAAGAAAATTATGGGAGGCAGAGGTCATCCCATGAATCAACTTCATAAAGTTTGGAATTATTTACTTGGGTAATTAGAGATTACTTAAGCTAATTAAGTTTTTAGTTAAACTTAAATTAAGCCTTAATTATTATTCAAAATTTATTAGAGTTATTTTTAAATTAAGCCCCTGTGAAATGCCTTTAAAATGAGCCCTCATTTATATTTTTTTGGATTTTTTAGGATTAGGTATGAATTTTCAAAGTTCTGCTCATTTAACAAAATTTTATAAGGTATACTAATTTGTTTAATTAAAATAAATCATTTGAACATCTAAATTTAATATCTTTCGATCCAGCTATCATTTTTCCTTGAAATTTTTATGCTAGGTAGATTTTAAGCCTTATTCCAATCTCTAAAAATTTCACTTCAATCAGACTTGTATTATTAGAGTAATTAATGATGTATTAATTTTACTAAAACTTAAATTAAGCTCAAACCATTCATTGGAATTTGGAGATTTTTGATTTGTTGGATTCCTCTTAGAAAGACGAGTTCAACGCCATTATTTATAATTTTTTGTTAAAAATTTTATTTTTTATGAATTTTCAAAGTTCTAGGACACTTAAATAAATTTTAAAATAAAAAATATGCATTTTCCAACCCAATTACGAATGCCACGGCACCGCTGAAGCGCTATTGTCCCGATGGCACGCAGGTGCCATGGCTTTGTGATGCCATAGTACCGCAAATGAGCAAGAAATCACATGATGAAGGATCGTGATGCACCATGGACCATCGAGGTCGACATCGATGATCCGACTATATATGATCCGATGATCCAAACCACGGATGAATCCGCATGATCGTGAATTTGAATCGATGATTATGGATCCAAAATGGGATCCAATGGCGAGATTGGATGGTGCTGTAAATTGGAACACCATTCATCCGATGAGATTTTTCAAGATTTTGAACTTAATTTCTTCTAATTTGGCTCATTTCATTTTACCAAAAAAATCTCTCGATTTGTATTAGGACTAAATATAATGAAAAATACAGGGCTTCTAAGAAATTCCTAAAATCATGCAAGAATTGACATAAAGAAGTTCCGGTTGACTAGTTTGGCAAGATTACAAGGTTTCGGTGAAGATCCGATCGAGGTCCTAGGTGCAAGAGAAAGCTTTGGAATGAGTGTAGTCTTTGCTTCACTTTAGAATGATGTATTTCGATGCCATTTCCTCATTTCCAAATCCATTTTGATGTTTTGGCTCAAGAGAGGTGGGAAGTGGTTGCTTTGGGAGCTCTTGGTGGCTGAATAGTGGTAGGAGGAAGAGGAATGAAGCCTCATTTCCCCTCCTTTAATAGTGGCAAAAAATCCTCCTTTTTTTGAATTTTTGGCTCCAAAGTGTTATTATTTTACTTGGGGTGATTGGGATGGATGATGGATTGATTGAGGACTTTGGATTTTTGCTCCAAATTCCTCTTTGTTGCCATATGATCAGATCCATTGAATGCAAATATTGGGGAGGAGGTGAATGCATGTGATTGGGAGAATTAAATGAGGTTGGGTGGAATCCTATGTGGGGGAGGATCCATGAGGGATTTAGTTTGGTTGGGTTGATTTTGGCCTGATCCCAAATGGGTTTGGGTCAGGTTTGATCAGTCCCCAATGGGTCATGGCTTGGTTTTTTTGGATTTGGGTCATATGGGTCATATTGTGGGTCATATCAAGTTAGATTGACCAATTGGTCAAATTGGGTCAAACCAAGGCTTAGTTTTGGTTCAAATGATAATTTGAAGAGTTTTGATATGACCAATTTGATTTAATTTGGCTTAAAATTGATTTTTGGCTCATTTGGAATCAAATGGGTCAAATGAGTCAATTTGATCAAATTGGCTTGGGTTATGGGTTGATTCATGTTCAATTGGCTAATTGAAGATGAATGTCTTTTGTCAATCAATTTGGATTTAATTTAGTCAAAGACCCTTTAGGCCAATTTGGTCTAGGTTCAAGTTGACCAATTGGTCAAATTAGGCTCAATTATGGCTTTGGTCAAGTTCAATAATCAATTTGGAATGAACTTCCATTGGTTGCAATCAATTTGTTGATCAATTGACCCTTTGGTCCTTTAGGCCAATTTGGGTCAACTTGAATCAATGGCCAATCTTATTTTGGCTCAATTAGTGGTCAAGTAATATTCAAATATTGATTTTGGGTTGATTCAAATCATTGGTTTCAATCAATTTGATGTAGGATGAGTTTTGGTTTTGGGTTCATTTAAGGGTTGACTTGGTCAAATGACTAAGTTGACTTGGTTTGACCTAATTGATAAATTGATCATCGGGTGATCAACAATCATGGTAGAAGATTTTGGTGAGCTTAGTTCAATCCAATTTGGGTTGTATTGGAAGTTGGCTCAAATGGGTCCTTTAGGTCACTTTGGGTCAAGTGGACCTAAGTGGGTCAATTAGTTTGGTTTTAGTTTGATTTGGGTTTAGTTGAACTTATATATGAGCCCTGGATTGAAATATAAATTCAACAGCAATCAATTTAGAGTATAAGGGATTTTAGCTCATTTGAAATTTTCAAGTCAAAAGGGCTAGGTTGGGTTTGACTTGGGTTGGCTTCGATTTAATTTGATGATTATAGGTTTCATTTATATTTGGGTAGATAATTGAATAAATGATTGATTCAAGAGAAAATTCATTGGTTTTGAGTTGATTTGGATAGGATTTGGCTAAGTCCATGAAATTGGCTTAAGAATTTTGATTTAGGTTTGGATCATGGTTTGAAGTTGAGTTTGAGTTTGAATTTGATAAATTGATCGAAGGGTTGAATTGATCTTTGAGAAAATCAATTGAATTTGGATTGATTTAGATTTGTTTCAGTCTAAATACATAAGATAATCATAGGGCTTAGGACGGATTTTGATTTGACTTGATTTTGGGATTCAAGTGTAGAATTGGTATGATAATAATTTTAATACTTTCCATTTTAATGATTCATTTTATATTATGCAACTTCTTGAAGCATGTTTCTCTCATACTTCTAAGGGTCATGTTAAAATTGTTTTAGCTACTACTATTCTTTGGTATATTTGGATGGATAGAAATGATGCTAAGCATCAATATTTCTATGAACTAATCGATATTTAGTGCCAAATATAAAATTTGTCTCTTTTCTCAAGCTAATCTTCTAACTCCTAGTTTTAAAGGGTGCAAGTCTATGGCCTTCAATTTTGGAATTAACCTTCCTCTTGTAATGTCTACTTAAAAATTATATTGGATTAAACCTAATCACTTCATTAAGGTTAACATTGATTGCTTGGATGCTAATGGCTACATGGTGGGATTTTGAGAGATCATATAAGGTTATCTCTGCTGCTTCCCTTTAGAGCCTTGTTTTGTGTTATTGAGCTAAAAGGCTTTCATCATGGAATTTCTATTTTACACAAAGGTTTTCATAAGATCCTTTGAAGTTGATGCCCTCCTTTAGATTTACTCATATGCTATGGTAATCCCTGTCTTATTTAAAGGCTTCTACTAACCTAGATTTTAAATCTTATTTATAGCTAATTTTCTTTTTTTTTGCCAATTTGGGAGCCAAGTCTTCTTTTATGAAAATGTTTTCTAATGATGACATACTTTTGCTTTTAAGCGGTCTTATGAATCTTGAAAAGGATTGTTTTTATGTTAGAAGATTTTAACATAATCACTTTCCCTCATTGGTTTTGAATATTTGTTTTCTCTTATGTCTGGACTTTATTGTTTTCCACTTGAACCTATTATTTTTTGCTTTCTTCCCATTCTTTGGATGGGTTGGGATTGTCTTTCCATTCATTGGATTTTCTAATTTTATTTTCTAGTTTCTCTCCCATTATGGAGGATGCTAATAGGTGAGGCTGGATCTTGTCTTAATTAGTGGTTCTTTTATTGGTTCCATCTCTCAGATTTCTTTATTTGCTCTGATTTTATCATTGGCTTCTGTTGTTTGGTTTTTCCTAATGAGTTAATGCAATTTTTGACCTTTTGGATGTTTCACATTGTTGTCGATTAGATGGCCCAATGGATTTTGGTTGTCTTTGTCTCTTGGGTCTCATCTTTCCCACTTGTTCTTGTCATACTTGTGTGTTGTTTATGGGGCTTGCTATTAAAGGTGGCTTATGTTGAGGGTTTTTCTCCTAGAAGAGTTATATGACCTTGAGTTCTTGTTCTTTTTTATAGATGAGTTGTATTTTCTATGGCTTTTTTATCTTTTAGTGCTTAGATGAGTGTAAATGCTTCTAGTGTTATATCATCGACATTGTGCCTCCTAAAATGTTTTTGTTTTAATTTGTATTCTAACTGAAGGTTGAAATTATCATTGGATTTTTTTTGATTTAATGTCAACCTGTTTGATATTGTCTCATGGATTACGATCATATTATTATTTTTCTATTTTAATTGTTGTATCATTTATTTAATGATTCTCCGCCTTTGGATTAGATTGGTTTTATTCTATGGCTTTCTCTTGGGATTTTCAATATAATGGATGCCTCTTTCTATCTTTCATCGATGTTTCCTAATGATTTGAATCCTTATCTTGGTAGGTGGATTGCCTCTACGCTTGGATTGGGTGCTCATTTTTGGTCTAAAGAGAATTTACTTTTATAAATTTTCATCTTATCAAGTCAACCCAACCTAAACCCTAAAACCCTAAATTAAACACTAAAATCCTAAAACCTAAACCCAAAATAAAATAAAAATAACTCAACAATAAACTAAACCTAAATCTAAAGCTAAAAAAATAAACTAAAATAAAGAACCTAAACATAAATAAATAAACATAAAATAAATAAACTAAATAAATAAAATAAAAAAATAAATAACTAAAATAAATAAAATAAACTAAGCTAAATAAATAAACTATGCTTTAATTTTTTTAAAACCCTAAACCCTAAATCCTAAACCCTAAACCCTAAGCTAACACTAAACGAACAACCTTAAACCATAAACCCTAAACCCTAACCCTAAACCCTAAACCTAAAACCATAAACTCTAAAACCCTAAACCTAAAAGCCTAAACCCTAAATCTTAAACCCTAACCCTAAACTCTAAACCCTAAACCCCAAACCCTAAACCTAAACCTAAAGTAACTAAATAAATTTAAAAATAAACCTAAACCCTAAAACCTAATAAACTTAAACCTAAATGCTAAAGATGGGCAGAACCTTGATGGCAAGAACATCACTGTCAACCAAGCTCAATCTAGATCGGATGGAGAGGCGAGGCATCGCATCGAGTGGTGGTTCGGGATCTAGAGGTGCTGGTGGATATGGAGGTGGTGGTCGGAGCAGTGGTGGTTATGGAGGTGGGAGGAGCGATGAAGGTTACAACCGTGGTGGTGGCCAAGGAGAGATTTGGGATATGATGGTGGATCTCGCTAATCGAGAGGCTGGGGTGGTTCTAATGGGAACCGGAGAAAATTAAGAACGGCCAACTGACCTTATGGAACAATGTCTTACAAGAGAGCTCTATCTTGGGTTTTGATTTTCTATGCTCGCCATTTTTTATCTATGTCGCCATGTCTTAGAAAACTTGGTGTGTTACTTGGTTGATGAAATCAAAAAGAAGAAATATTGAATCTAAATTTGTTCTCTGTTAAAAAAAAACCAAAAACCCTAAACCATAAAGTAAAACCTGAACTCTAAACCTAAAACCTAAACTTTAAACCCTAAACCCTAAACCCTAAACCCCAAAATTCTAAATCCTAAAACCCTAAACCCTAAACCCTAATCCTATAACCCAAAAACATAAACCATTAACCATAAAAAACACAATACCCTAAACCCTAAACTCTAAACCCTAAACCCTAACCTTAACTATAAACCTTAAACCCTAAACCCTAAATCCTAACAACCCTAAAGCCTAAACCCTAAACCTTAAACCCTAAACTAACCCTAAACCCTAAGCTAACCCTAAACCCTAAACCTTAAACTCTTAACCCTAAAAACCTAAACCCTAAAGCCTAAACTCCAAACACTAAACTCTAAACCCTAAACCCTAAACCCTAAATCTTAAACGCTAAAAACCTAAAAACCTAAACCTAAACTAAATAAAACCTAAAAATAAAATAAATAAATAAACCTAAACCTAAATAAAAACATAAACTAAAACCTAAACCTAAACCTAAAAATAAAATAAAATAAGCTAATAAAAATAAACTAAAATAAAATAATAATAATTGAAACCTAAACTAAATAAAATAAAATAAACTAAAAAAACTCTAAATCCTAAACCCTAAACCCTAAACTTACAACCTTAAACCCTAAACCTTAAACTCTAAAGCCTAAAAAACTCTAAAACCTAAACTAAAAAACTCTAAACCCTAAACCCTAAACTAAAAAAAAAACCTATTAAAATAAAAATAAAATAAATAAAATAAAATAAACATATACCTAAACAAAAGTAAACTAAACTAAAAAAGTAAAACCTAAATCTAAACCTAAAGTAAACTATACCTAAACCTAAACCTAACAAAATAAAATAAAATAAACCCTAAAAAATCCTAAACCCTAAACTAAAAAAAAAAACCTAAACCTAAAATAAAAATAAATTTAGACAAAATAAAATAAACCAAAACCTAAACTAAAATAAATAAAACCTAAACCTAAACCTAAAGTAAACTAAACCTAAACCTAAACCTAAACTAAATAAAATAAAATAAACTAAAAAATAGAAACTAAAAATAAACTTAAAAAAACCAAAAATCTAAACCTAAAAAAATAAAATAAAACATAAACCTAAACCAAATAAAAAATAAACCTAAACCTAAAAAATAAAATAAAAATAAAACTCAACTAAAAATAAACTAAACCTAAAAAATAAATTAAAATAAAAAACCTAAACTTAAATAAATAAACCTAAAATAAATAAACAAAACTAAATAAAAATAAAAAATAAAAAATAAAATAAATAAAAAATAAATTAAATAAACTAAATAAATCTAAACCTACGAGTTTACTTAATTTAAAAACCCTTAAGCTAACCCTAAACCCTAAACCCTAAACCCTAAAAACCCTAAACCCTAAAGCATAAAGCCTAAATCCTAAACCCTAAACCGTAAACCCTAAACCCTAAATACCTAAAAACCTAAACATTTAAAAATAAAATATATAAAAAATGTAAACCTAAATAAAATAAAAAATAAAATAAATTAAAACCAACTAAACCTAAACATAATTCTAAAATAAAATAAAATAAACTAAATAAAATAAACTAAATTAATATAAATAAAAATAAACCAAAATAATAAATAAAATAAACCTAAATTAAAAAACTAACATAAAGTAAAAACCAAACCTAAAATAAAAAATAAATAAACCAAAAATAAATAATATAAAACTAAATAAAAAAAATTTAAACCTAAAAAATAAACCTAAAAATAAATAAATAAAATAAACCTAAACCTAAAAAAATAAAATAAAAAACTAAACCTAAACCTAAAAAATAAAATATTACCTAAACCTAAAAATAAAATAAAAAATAAAATTAAACTAAAAATAAACATAAACCTAAACCTAAACATAAAAAACTAAAATAAATAAACCTAAAATAAATAAACTAAACTAAAGAAAATAAATAAACCTAAATAAATAAAATAAATAAAAAACTAAAATAAATAAAAATAAACTAAATAAATAAACCTGCTTAATTTAAAAAAACCCTAAACCTACAACCCTATACCCTTAACCCTAAAAATCCCTAAACCTTACATCCTAAACTAACCCTAAATCCTAAACCATAAACCCTAAACCCTAAACCTTCAACCTTAAACCCCAACCCTAACCTAACTAACCCTAAACCTCAAACTAAACCCTAAACTAACTAAAACCTAAACAATAAAGAAACCTAAACTAACTAAACTCTAACCTAAACTAAACTAAAATCCTAAACCCTAAATCTTAAATGTTAAACCCTAAACCCTAAACCCTAAACCCAAAATGCAAACCCTAAACCCTAAACCCTAAAACCCTAAGGCCTAAAACCCTAAACGCTATACCCTAACCTTAAACCCAAAATTCTAAAAGTATAAACCTTAAAACCCTAAACCCTAAACCATAAATCCTAAACCCTAACCATAAACCCAAAGCTATAAACCTAAACTTAAAGTAACTAAATAAATTAAAAAATAAACCTAAGACCCTAAAACTTAATAAACCTAAACCCTAGGAATGGGCAGAACTTTGAAGATAGAAACATCACCGTCAACCATGCTCAGTCTAGATCTGGTGGTGGAGGCGACAGCAGAGGTGGCAATTAGCGTAGTGGTGGTGCGGGATCTAGAGTTGCTGGTGGATATGGATGCAATGGTCAGAACAATGGTGGTTATGGAGGGGGAAGGAGCGACAAAGGTTATCACCATGGTGGTGGTCGAGGGAGAGATTGAGGATATGATGGTGTATCTCGTTACTCGAGGGGTCAGGGTGGTTTCGATGGGAATTAAAGAAACCAAGAACACCATCCATACCGCTATGGAACTATGTCTTTATAAAAGATGATTCTAGTTATCTAAGATTTTTTATTTGCTATGCATGCTCATTTTTATCTTTTGTTGTATCTTGTGTTACTTGGTTGATGAAATTGAAAAGTAGAAATGTTGAATCTGAATTTGTTCTATGTTAAAAAAAAATAAAACCAAAAACCCTAAACCCTAAATTAAAACTTGAACCCTAAACCTAAAACCTAAAACCTAAACCCTAAACCTTAAACCTTAAACCCTAAACCCTAAAAACCCTAAACCCTAAACCCTAAACCCTAAACCCCAAAACCCTAAATATTAAACCATAAACCCTAAACCCTAAAACCTAAACCCTAAACCCTAAACCCTAAACCCTAATCTTTAAACCCAAACCATAAACTAACTAACCCTAAACCTTAAACCCTAAACCCTAAACCCAGACCCTAACTAAAAGCTAAAACCTAAACCTAAAAAAAAAAAATAATAATAAAGAAACCTAAACTAAAATATAATAAAAAAAATAAAATAAAATAATTAAAACCTAAACTAAACTAAAAAATAAAAAAACCTAAATAAAATAAAATCTAAACCTAAAATAAAATAAAATAAACTAGATAAAATAAAATAAACGAAAATAAAATAAAATAAAACTAAAGAAAACCTAAACCTAAAAAATAAACAAAAATAAAACTTAAACCCTAAAATAAAAAAAAACCAAAAAAATAAAATAAAAATAAAATAAACCTAAACCTAAACTATATTAAACTAAACTAAAATAAAGAAAACCTAAATCTAAACCTAAAATAAACTAAACCTAAACCCTAAATAAAATAAAATAAACTAAAAATAAATCTAAACCTAAACTAAAAAATATAACCTAAAAATAAACCTTAAATAAAAACCTAAAACCTAAACCTAAACCAAAAAAAAAAAATAATACCTAAACTTAAAAAATAAAATAAAAATAAAACTAAACTAAAATGTAAACCTAAACCAAAACCTAAATCTAAAAAATAAACCAAAATAAAAAACCTAAGCTAAAATAAATAATCCTAAAATAAATAAACTAAACTAAATAAAAATAAAAATAAACTTAAATAAAAAATAAACTAAATAAATGAAATAAAACTAAACCTACGAGTTTTTTTAATAAAAAAAGAAAAAAATAAAAAATAAAAATTACAATAAAAAACCCTAACCCTAAACCCTAAACCTTAAAACTAACCCTAAACCTACAACCCTAAACCCTAAACCCTAAATCCTAAAAAGCCCTAAACCCTAAACCCTACACCCAAAACTAACCCTAAACCCTAAACCTTAAACGCTAAACAGTAAACCTTAAACCCTAAAACCTAACCTTAACCTTAAACCCTAAACCTAAAAAATAAATAAAAAAACTAAACCTAAACCAAAAAATAAAAAATAAAACCTAAACTTAAAAAATAAAATAAAAATAAAACTAAACTAAAAAGTAAACATAAACCTAAACCTAAACCTAAAAAATAAACTAAAATAAAGAACCTAAACTAAAATAAACTAAACTAAATAAAAATAAAAAAACCTAAATAAAACTAAAATATAAATATAAATGAAATAATAATAAATAAACTAAATTTAATTTAAATAAACTAAATAAACCCTAAACCTAAACCTAAACCTAAAATCCTAAACCCTAAACCCCAAACCCTACATCCTAAACTAACTAAACTAAACTAAACTAAACCTTAAATAAACCCTAAACCCTAAACCTAAACCTAAACCTAAAATCATAAACTCTAAACCCTAAACTAACCCTAAATCCTAAACCCTAAAAACCTTAAACCATTAAGCCTAAACCCCAAACTAACCCTAAACCCTAAGCTAAACCTAATCTAAACTCTTAAAACCCTAAACCTAAACCCTAAAATGTAACCCTATACCCTAAACCCTAAAACCCTAAACTTTAAAACCTAACCCTAAACCCTAAAGCATAAAAGCATAAACTGTAAAATCCTAAACCCTAAACCCTAAACCCTAAACACTAACCCTAAACCTAAACCTAAAGTAATTAAATAAATTAAAAAATAAACTTAAACCCAAAAACTTAATAAACTTAAACCTTAAGAAAGGGCGTAACCTGATGGTAGAACATCACCATCCTGGCTCTAGATCGCAAGGAGGCAAAGGTGAATGCCTATCATAGTGGTGGTGGGGATCTAGAGGTGCCGGTGGATATGGAGGTGGTGGTCGAAAAGGTTGGATGTGAGGAGCAATGAAAGTTACAACCATGGTGGTGGTGGAGGGAGAGCTCGAGGATATGATGGTGGATCTCGCTACTTAAGGGGCCGAGGTGGTTTTGATGGGAACTGAAGAACGACCGATCTGATCTGCTAATTATTGAACTATCTGTTTACAGTAGAGATGATTCTAGTTATTTAGGGTTTTTGATTTGCTCTATGTGCTTATTTTTTGATCCATGTCATTGCTTGTGTCTTAGAAAACTTGGTGTGTTACTTGGTGGATGAAATCGAAAAGAAGAAATGTTGAATCTGAATTTGTTCTATGTTAAAAAAAACCAAAAACCCTAAACCCTAAATTAAAACTTGAACCCTAAACCTAAAACCTAAACCCTAAACCTTAAACTCGAAACCCTGAACCCTAAAAACCCTAAAACCTAAACCCTAAACCCTAAACCCTAATCCCTAAACCCTAAAACCCTAAACCCAAAACCTTAAACCCTAAAACCTAAACACAAAACCCTAAACCCTAAACCTAATCCATAAACCCTAAACCCTAAACCCCAAACCCTAAACTCTAAACCCTCAACTAACCCTAAACCCTAAACTCTAAACCCTAAACCCTAAACCCTAAAAAACTAAAAACCTAAACCTGAAAAAACATAAAAATAAACTAAATAAAGAAACAAAATAAAATAAAATAAAATAAAATAAAATAAAAACCTAAACTAAAACCTATACCTAACCTAAACCTAAACTTAAACCTAAAAAAAAAACTAAAATAAAATAAAATAAATAAAAACCTAAACTAAACTATAAAATAAAAAAAATAAATAAAATAAACCTTAAATAAAATAAATTAAATAAAAAATAAACCTAAAATAAAAATAAACTAAATAAAATAAAATAAAAAAAATAAAACCAAACCTAAAAAATAAACCTAAAAATAAACAAAAATAAAACCTAAACCCTAAACTAAAATAAATAAATAAAATAAATAAACCTAAAACTAAATTAAACTAAACTAAAATAAAAAAACCTAAACCTAAACCTAAACATAACCCTAAATAAAATAAAATAAACTAAAATAAACATAAACCTAAACTAAAAATAAAACCTAAAAATAAACCTAAATAAAACCTAAAACCTAAACCTAAACTTAAAATAAAATAATACCTAAACCTAAAAAATAAAATAAATATAACTAAACTAAAAACATAAATCTAAACCTAAACCTAAATCTAAAACTAAACTAAAATAAATAAACCTAAAATAAATAAACTAAATTAAATAAAAATAAAAATAAACCTAAATAAAAATAAAAAAAGAAAATAAATAAAATGAATAATAAACAAATTAAATAATATGAAACCTATGAGTTTACATAATTAAAAAAAAAAAAAAAGAAATAATCCTAACCCTAAACCCTAAACCCTAAAACTAACCCTAAACCCTAAACCATGAACCCTAAACTTCTAACCCCAAGCCCTAAATCATAAACCTTAAAACCCTAAACCCTAAATGCTAAACCCTAAACCCAAATCCCTAAAGCTTAAACCCTAAAAGATAAAACCTACAACCCTAAATGTTAAACCCTAAACCCCAAATCCTAAACCCCAAACCCTAAACCCTAAAAACCTAAAAACCTAAACCTAAACTCAATAAAACTAAAAAATAAAATAAATAAAAAAACTAACCTAAACATACAAATAATTTAAAATATAAAATAAAAGATAAATAAAAATAAATTAAATAAAAACCTAAACTAAACTAAAAAAAATAAAATAAACCTAAAAAAAAAACCCTAAATAACATAAAAACTAAACAAAGAATAAAAATAAAATAAAAACCTAAACCTAAAAATAAAACATAAAAATAAATAAAAAATAAAACCTAAACTTAAAATAAGCAAAATAAAATAAACCTAAACCTAACAAAAATAAACTAAACTAAAATAAATAAAATCTAAACCTAAACCTAAAATAAACTAAACCTAAACATAAACTAAATAAAAAAATAAAATAAAACCTAAACCTACTAAAAAATAAACCTAAAATAAACTTAAAATAAAACCTAAAATAAAAAAAATAAAACCTAAACCTAAAAAATAAAAATAAACCTAAAATAAAAAATTAAATAAAATTAAACTAAACTAAAAAGTAATAAACCTAAACCTAAAATAAAATAAAGTAAAAACCTAAACTAAAATAAATAAACCTAAAATAAATAACTAAACTAAATAAAATAAAAAATAAAAAATAAAAAAAATAAACTAAAATAATAAATAAACTAAATAAATAAATAAACTTATAAAACTCTAAAAAAAAAAATAAACTAAACATAAAATTAAACTAAATAAACCTAAACCTAAAAAAAACTAAACCCTAAATAAAACCTAAACCTAAACCCTAACCCTAATCCAAAACCCAAAACCTAAACCCTAAACCTAACCCTAATCCAAAACCTAAAACTAAAACCTAAATCTAAACTAAACCTAAACTAACCCTAAACCTAAACTAAACTAAACCCTAAACTTATAACCCTAAACCTAAACACTAAACTTTAAAATAATAAACCATAAACCCAAAACCTAAACCTAAACCCTAAACTAAACCCTAAACCTAAACCCTAAACTAAAACCTAAAACCTATAAACTAAAAAAACATAAAATAAAATAAATAAAAACCTAAACCTAAAAAAAATAAAAATTAAAACAAAATTAAAACCTAAACTAAAACATAAACCTAAATAAAAAAAATTAAATAAAAATAAAAATTAAACTAAAATAAAATAAATAAAAACCTAAACTAAATTAAAAAATAAATTAAACGTAAAAATAAAAACCTAAATAAAATAAAAATAAAATAAACCAAAAATAAAATAAAATAAAAACTAAATAAGAACCTAACCTAAATAATAAACCTAAAAATAAATAAAAAATTAATCCTAAACCCTAAACTAAAAAAAACTTAAACCTAAAATAAACTAAATTAAAATAAATAAAACCTAAACCTAAACCTAAAATAAATAAAACCAAAACCCTAAACTAAATAAAATAAAATAAACTAAAAATAAACCTAAACCTGAACTAAAAAATAAAACCTTAAAATAAACCAAAAATAAAACCTAAACAAATAAAAATAAAATATAAACCCAAACTAAACCTAAATTTATAAACTAAACTATAAAACATATAAATAAACCTAAAAAATAAAAATATAAAACCTAAACTAAAATAAATAAAATAATTAAAAAATAAAACCAAAAAAATAAAAAAATAAATAAAATAAAATAAATAAAAAAATAAACTAAATAAAAATAAACCTAAACCTATTTACTTAATTTAAAAGAAAACCCTAAACCCTAAACACTAAACTAAACCCCAAATAAACCTAAACCTAAACTAAAACTAAAATCACTAAACCCTAAACTATACCTTAAATAAAAAACCTTGAACCTAAACTTAATTAAACCCTAAACCCTAAACCCTAAACCCTAAATTAAACCTAAATACTAAACTAATCCCTAAACTAAAACCATAAACCTAAACCTAAACTAAACCTAAAACCTAAACCCTAAAGCTAAACCTTAAACCCTAAACTAACCCTAACCCTAACCCTCTAAACTTAAACCCTAAACCCCAAACCTCTAAAACTAAAACTAAACCTAAACCCTAAACCTAAACCCTAATCCCTAAACCCTAAACCCTAAAACCCTAAACCCTAAACTTAAACCCTAAAAAAACCTAAACCTAAACTAAATAAAGGCTAATAATAAAATAAATAAATAAACCTAAACCTAAATAAATAAAATAAATAAAATAAACCTAAACCTAAACCTAAAATAAATAAAATAAAATTAAAATAAACTAAAATAAAATAAATAAAACCTAAAATAAACTAAAATAAAATAAACCTAAAATTATAAAACTTAGAATAAAAACCTAAATAAAATAAAAACTAAATGTAAAATAAAAAAATAAAATAAACCTAAAATAAAATAAAATAAAATAAGAACTAAATAAAACCTAAACCAAAAAAAATAAACCTAAAAATAAAATTAAAAATAAATAAAAAATAAAACCTAAACCCTAAATTAAAAAAAAACCTAAACCTAAAATAAAAATGAAATAAACAAAATAAAATAAGCCTAAACAAAAATAAACTAAACTAAAATAAATAAAATCTAAAATAAACTAAATCTAAACCTAAACCTAAACTAAATAAAATAAAATAAACTAAAAATATACCTAAACCTAAACTAAAAAAAACTTAAAAATAAACCTAAAATAAAAACCTAAAACCTAAACCTATAAAAATAAAATAAAAACCTAAACCTAAACTTAAAATAAAATAAACCTAAATCTTAAAAAAATAAAAAATAAAACTCAACTAAAAATAAATTTAAACCTAAAAAAGAAACTAAAATTAAAAAACCTAAACTAAAATATATAAACCTATAATACATAAACTAAACTAAATAAAAAAATAAACCTAAATAAGAATAAAAAATAAAATAAACTCAAATAATTTAAAAATAAACTAAATAAATCTAAACCTATCATTTTACTTAATTAAAAAATACCTTAAATCCTAAACCTACTACCCTAAACCTACAAACCCTAAACCCAAAACCCTAAACATAAACTAAACCCTAAATCTAAACCTAAATCCTAAAACATAAACTAAAACCCTAAACCCTAAACCCTAAAACCTACAACCTTAAACCCTAAACCCTAAACCATAAACCCTAAATGCTAAACCTTAAACTAACCTTAAATCATAAACCCTAAACCCTAAACCTAAACCTAAACTAACCAACACTAAACACTAAGAATGAACCTAATAGGAACATCATCAACTAGGCTCAATCTAGATCTAGGAGGCAATGGTGGAGGCAACATGACAATGGTGGTGAGGATTGAGGGGGTGGATGTGGTGGAAAGGAGGAGGTGGGAGAGAGGTTACAACCATGGTAGGGAGAGATCAAGGATATGATGGCGATCCCGCCACTGAGGGTGGGGTGGTTCCATGGAAACTAGAGAAACTAAAAAACAAATCCTTATGGAACTGTTTTATAAGAGAAGAATACTTATCTAGGGTTTTGATTTCTCTATGGGTGCTCATTTTTTATCTATGACTGTGCCTTAAAAAACTTGGGTGCTACTTGCTTGATGAAACCAAAAAAAAAGAAATGTTGAATATGAATTTGTTCTCAGTTAAAAAAAACTTTAAATCCTAAACCCTAAACTAAAACTTAAACCCTAAACCTAAAACCCTAATGCCTAAACTCTAAAGACCTAAACCTTAAACCCTAAACCCTAAACCCTAAACTCCAAACCCTAAATTATAAACCCTAAACTAACCCTAAACCCTAAACCCTAAAAAGCTAAACCCTAAAGCTAAACTAAATAAAATTGAAAAATAAAATGAATAAATAAACTTAATCCAAAATAAAATAAAAAAATAAAAAAAAATAAAAACATAAACTAAAACCTAAACCTAATCCTAAACCTAAACCTAAAAAAAAATAAAATAAAAAATAAAATTAAACTAAAATAAAAGAAATAAAACCTAACTAAACATAAAAATAAAACCTAAATAAATTAAAAACTAAACCTAAAATAAAATAAAAATAAACCTAAAATAAAATAAAATAAAACTAAATAAAAACATAAACCAAAAAAATAAACCTAAAAATAAAACCAACAAATAAATATAAAATAAAATATAAACCCTAAACTAAAAAAAACCTAAACCTAATATAAAAAAAATAAAAAAATAACATAAACCTAAACCTAAACCTAAACTAAAATAAATAAAACCTAAAATAAAATAAACTTAAACCTAAACCTAAACCAAAACTAAGTAAAATAAACTAAAAATAAACCCAAACCTAAATTAAAAAATAAAACATAAAAATAATCCTAAAATAAAAACCTAAAAGCTAAACCTAAAAAAATAAAATAGTAACCTAAACATAAACCTAAAAAGATAAAATTAAACATAAAACTAAAAAGAAAATAAAAATAAAACTGAAAAAAAAAAACCTAAACCTTAAAAATAAACTAAAATTAAAAACGTAAACAAAAATAAATAAACTAAACTAAATAAAAATAAAAGATAAACTTAAATAAAAATAAAAATAAAATAAACTCAAATAAATAAACATAAACTAAATAAACTAAATGAACCTAAACCTAAGAGATTACTTATTTAAAAAACCCCCCTAAACCCTAAAACTAACCTTAAACCTACAACCCTAAACCCTAAACCATAAACCCTAAAACCCTAAGCCTAAACTAAAAAAACCCTAAATGATAAACCCTAAACCAAACTAAACCTAAAAAACCTAATAAAACACTAAACCCTAAACCCTAAACTCTAAATCACCATAAATCAAACTTAAACCCTAAACTAACCCTAAATCCTAAACCATAAACTAACTCAAAACTCTCAACCCTAAACTAACCCTAAACCCTAAGAATGAGAAGAACCTTGATGGTAGGAACATCACCGTCAACTAGGCTCAGTCTAAATATGTCGGTGGAGGTAAAGGCAAAGGCGATGGTTATCACAGTAGAGGTGGGGGATCTAGAGGTGCTTGTGGATATGGAGGTGGTGCTCAAAGCAATGGTGGTTATGGAGGCGGGAGGAGTGACAGAGGTTACAATCATGGTGGTATGAGGGAGAGATGGGATATGATCTCAGAGAGGTGCCATGGGAACTAGAGAAATAAAGAATGATCGATCCGATGCTACTTATGGAACTATCTTTAAGAGATGGTTCTACTTATCTGTTTTGATTTACTATATGGATGCTCATTTTTTTATCTATGCCATCATTTATATCTTAGAAAAGTTGGGGTCCTACTTGGTTGATGAAATTAAAAAGAATAAATGTTTAATTAGAATTTATTCTTTATTAAAAAAACATAAAACTTAAGCCTTAAACCATAAACCCTAAATCCTAAACTAAAACTAAAACCCTAAACCTAAAATTTAAACCCTAAACCTTAAACACTAAAAACCCTAAACTCTAAACACTAAACCCTAAAAAGTAAACCCCAAACCCAAATCCCTAAATCCTAAACCAAAACCCTAAACCCTAAACCCCAAAAAAAACCCTAAACCCCATAAACCTAAACTAAAAAACCCTATACCATAAACATACAACTAAACCTAAACCCTAAACTAACTAAATAAACCCTAAACCAAACTATAACCTAAACCCAAACCATAAACCTTGAATAAAGTTGTCATTAGAGTAGATCTAAAGAATGACCTAATCCTAACATAGTTAAGGTAGCTAAAGAATATGGCTTCAAGAGACTTTCCTTGATAATGATTTGAATACCCTAAACCCTAACCCTAAATCATATTATATTACCATAAATTATAATAAAGCATCATATATTTGAGCATATATTGATGTCTTTTTGGATGTTATAAGATGTTTTGAAATGTTTTAGTATATTATGGTGTTCTATACTATAATATAAATTATAATATTTAATTAATAAATCAATGATGAAATTTGTTAAATTTGAAGTGGGAATTAGGTTAGTACCAAAGGTGTGCTACCACTTGTAGTTTAAAAGTAAGATTTTATGTTCAAAATAAATATATATTGTAGCATAATAACATATATCATAATATATTATTCTGATTTTAAAATCTGATTTTACAATCATAAATGATTACATAGCATTATTTATAAAAATGTTGATAGACTGGTGGAATTTTCCAAATTCATAATAGGTAGAGCCATCAATATATTTAAATTTAAAATATGTAAGTGATACCACTAAAATATAATTGTTATTTAGACTAATTATGATTTTTTATCTTAAGAAATCCCTTGTGATGTGATATGCAATATAATATAATATAATATGTTTGTGTATTAAAAATATTATATTCCATAACATAGTGTATCATCATGCATTATAGATATTTGTGTATTACTACTACTTGTTGTTTAGCATATTTTAGTTTCTTATAGTATGATGTAGTAGAGTTTGTACTATATATTCATAAAAATACTTATTTATAGGTGAGATGATGGATTTGGCCAAATTTAAGGTAAGATTTAGGGAACATCATTGCTATGGTGTGTCATTTAATCAAAAGGATGGAATTTTGCATCCAAAATAAATGTTTTTTTTTTCAACCAAATTTTATAAATTTTCTTCTTAAAGTGATTCATTTTATGTTGTAATGTAAGATAATATATTATATGAAAGCATATTAAAATATAATGTACATAACAATATAACTTCACATATATATGAATGTGGTGGTGTGTTACTAAATGTTATTGTACATTTTAGTATACATTTTATAATACATCGGGTCAAAAATCACAAAAATGTTAATTTGAAGGTTGAGATGGAAGAATTTGGCCAAATATACGGCACACACCAAGAAGCAACACCAAAATTATGCTATTTTGCAACATTTCTAATAGAAAATAATAATAATTTTACATCCAAAATGGAATTGTTTGATTGGCTATGTTAGGCCTTCTCTATGGCAAAAGGGCCTTCCCAAGTGGGTTCAAACTTTTGTCCCTTCTTACAACGGATAACAATCGATCTCCTTAGAACTAAACTAAGCTTTCTTACTTGAGAAGCTCTTGGATGGACCAACTTATTGTGAGCTTGAATCATTATAGCTTTGTACAACTTGAGGTTTTGGCATGCTGCATCTCTCCAAACCTTCGAGCTCTTCTAACCAACTTGGCATTCTCCTCAGATCTTGCTACCCATAGCTATCCTTGATGTGAGTTTGACTTCTAATGGTAGAATGGCTTTGGACCCATACACTAAGGAGAAAGGAGTAGACTGAGTTGGAGTTCTATATGTGGTGCAGTAGGCCCACAAGGCTTCAACTAACTTCTCAAGCCACTATCAGTTATTATTATCAAGTGTCTTCTTTAGTATTTGGATGAGAGTTTTGTTGAAGGCTTCTTCTAAACCATTTTCCCTAGGGTAGTTGATGGTAGAATATCTACAATCTATTATGTCTTCGGGCAATGTTGTTGATCTCGGTTCTCTTGAATGCAATACCATTATCAGATATAATTCATCAAAGCACTATGATAAATGATATGATTTCTAAAAAAATGGAGCACATATTGAGTTGTGACCTCTCTGAACAAAATTTCCTTCGCCCATTTGGAAAAGTATTTAGTAGAAGCTAAGATGAATTTTAGAAGAATCGACCCACTATGTTGGTACGCCAACACCGAATGGCCATGATGCCAATGTAGAATGTAGAATGTTTGGTGGTTAGTGTAGGATCACACTATGTGTTTGACAATGATGGCATCACCTAGCCGTATATATGCAATCTTTGATCATTGATGGTTAGTAGTATCCTAATCAATTGATCTTGGCTTTCATCTTCTGATTGAATTGGTTGGCTCCCCATAATCTTGAGTGTACCTCAGTCATGATCTTACGGGATTCGTGCTTTCTAAACAACGTAACCACATCTGATCAAAAATCTACCGGCACAAGACACCATCCACAAAAGCATAGGAAAGTGGTCTCTATTTAATCTGATGGGCTTGGGACTTCTTTTGAGATAGTTTGCCTTTATTTAGGTAATCCATGAATGGTTTCCTCCAATATAACTCCTCGTCCTTCCTGATAATGGAAACCTCCCCTTCAAGAGAGTACTTTTTGATGAGTTCAATATTAAGAAGGGATAAGACTTATCTATTTTAGACCTTTATTGATTTGGACTCATCCTCCAACATGTCAACTCGGCAAGTTTGGCTAAGGTATATACACTGATGTTCTCTCCTCAAGGAATCTTATAAATGGTAACCTCTAGGATTTGGGCCAACAACTCCATTATGTACTTATGGTAGTGATGGAGCTTGGGCTTTATAACCTTATATGACCAACGATTTGGTTGACAACTAGCTAAAAATCTTTGAAGATGTTGATGTTCTGGATGCTCAGAGTAACAGCTAACTCTAGAATGGCAATCAGAGCCTCATAATCGACTTCATTATTGGTGCAAGGATTGGACAGGTGATATGAGAACCTCATCACATTGTAGTCTGGAGTTAAGAGAACTATTCTTATTGCCTTTTCTAGAATAGTATATTATGGTTCTTCTCATCTTTGAGAGGAAGCCACACCATCATAGTACATCTCTCAGTGGTGAATGCTAGTATCCCATTAGTTCATGATTTGTTCATCTGGGAGATCACTACAAAGTGGAGAGTCAGGAAGTGCTAATAAATCCAATGCTTGTCCTTACAACACTGAGGTACAAAGGTAATGTCAAACTATAAGAGGATCATGCACCGTCATGCCAACCGTCTGATATAAAATGAGATAAGTGGATTGATCCTAGAGATTAAGTTCACCTTATGAAGAAACATGTATAGCTTTTGGTATGCAAAGATTAAAGCTAGGCAATGCTTCTCAATGGGTGGATAATTAGCCTTGATGGGTTAGACTTGGATACTTATGTTTTCTTTGATCCTTCATCACCACCTCAAGTGTCACCTTGAAGGGAATCTAGAGAAGAGTTGGGTAGAGTGCTAACCATATAAGACTCATTCTATGAACTAGAAAGTCATATGGATAGCGTGTAACTCTAACATATCTTTCATTGGGTGGCCACAAGGAGGTTTTCCACCCCTAAGACGCCTCAACTGGCCTCTTCCTCTAGTGGGGTCAGGACCCTATGTTCAATGCATTAATGAACTGGGTGGAATCTAATGTTAGGCTAGACTTCCTCCTCCAAGTCTATTTCCACTCCCTTTTATTTTGTTTTTCATTTTCTCTTTTATTCTATTTTTTCTCTTTATTTTTCTTTTATTTTTAAACTTTGGACAGGTTCAAGAGACTTGTTGATTTTGCAGGAGGTAGTAAGCCACATCATCATATATGCTGACCTCGTGAACTGTAAATGGCTTGAGATCTCCTTTGACAATGTAGATGATCCCATCTCTCACAAACTTTATACACTAATGTAGAGATGATGGAACTATGTTGTTATCATGTATCCATGGTCTCCCTAGCAAAGTGTTGAAAGATGTATCTGAGTCTATAATATGAAACTTGGTTTCGGTCTTCCAATTATCTGTCTCAAAGGGCAACACTATAGAGCATAATGCATGTTGACCTCATTTTTAGAGTGTAGATTCAATCTTCCCATCTTAGACTTAGGCATCTTCTAGACACTAAGACTTCTAAAGACACTTCTAACAATTAGGAAAACACTTGCTTAAAGACTTGAAAAGCTAACCATAGAATTGGTTATGCCTGGGATTAGGATAATCCACCAACCTTACAACCCAAATCCAATCCATGTTCACTTCTAAAATCAAACCTCAAATTCAAACATCAAATTAAAATCCAAATCCAAATCCCAAAACTAAATGATTGAAGCCCATGATCAAATCCAAACTTGAAACCTTTCCTATATATGTCATATCCCGGACTTAGCAAATCTTAATCCAAATCAATCCAAAATCAATTTATTTTCTCATAATCAATTTATATCTTCAATCATCTTCCTAAATATAAATCAAATCTACATTCAAATGATCAAAACTAAATCAAACTAAATCAAATTAAATCAAAACCCTTCCCAAGCCATATGACCTATCCATGGACTTAATCTTTAATCCAAATTGTCAAACCCAATTGATTTTCACAAATCAACTATATTTAATCACTTCACAAATTTAAATGAAATATACATTTAAATCAGAAACTAAATCAACCTAAATCAAAATCAAAACCTAAGCCATGACCCAACACCATGGACTTAGCCAAATTCTTCATTCCAAAACCTAGATTCAATTGATTTTGTCATGAATCATTTCTCATATGAAAAAATATAAATCAAATTTATAATCATTAAGCCAAACCAAAATCAACCCAAGTCAAACTAACTTAACCCTTTTGACTTGAAATGTTCAAATGAACCAAAACCCATTTGAACCAAGTTACTTAAATTGAATTTATATATCAATCCCAAATCCATATATAAACTCAAATAAATCAAACTAACCAAAAAATTAACTAAACCCAATCGGTCCACTTGAGCCAAAGTAATTTGACCTATTTTAACCAAGTTGTAATCCTACCCAAATTGGATTGAACCAAGCTGATCAAAACCTCCCATCATGATTGTTGATCACCCTAGGTTGATCAATTTCCACAAATTAGGTCAAGCCAAGCCAACTTGGTCATTTGACCAAGTCAACCCTTAACTGATATGAACCCAAACTAGCTAAATTGCAACCTAAGCCAAATCCTTTCAAACCAATGATTCATACCAAATCAAAATCAATATTTGAATATGACTTAACATTCAATTGAGTCAAACCAAACCCAATTGGCACTTGATAAGTTGACCCAAATTGACCTAAAAGACCAAATTGGGTCAAATGAAGCTATTAACCAATTGATTGTAACCAATGGCTCAAGTTTATTCCAAATTGATTGTTGAACTTGACCAAAGCCATGATTAGACCTAATTGAACCCAATTGACCTAAAGGGTCAAGTTGGCCTAAATGAAAACTAAATCCAAATTAATTGAAACCAAAGCCTAGAATCATCTTCAATTGGTCACCTAAACCCAAACCAGCACCCAACCCATGATAATTTGTCCAATTTGGTCAAATTAATCAACTTAACCCATCTAACAATTGAATTCAAATGAGCCAAAATCAAATTTAAGACAAACTAAACCAAACCAATTGAACCAAAACATCTTAAATAGTCATATGAACTTAAATAAATGAGTCAAATTGAGCCAAACTAACCAAATCAACTCCAATTGACTTGAAATTTGGGCTAACCCACTTTTGGCTCATTCTAAATATAGATTCAATTGATTTTCTCATGAATCAATCATACCTTCGATCATATTCAAAAATATAAATGAAATCTACAATCATTAAGCCAAACCAAAATCAACTCAAGTCAAACTAACTTAACCCTTTTGACTTGAAATGTTCAAATGAATCAAAACCCATTTGAACCCAAGCTAATTACAATTGAATTTATATATCGATCCCAAATCCATATATAAACTCAACTAAATCGAACTCAACCAAAAATTAAGCCAACTAAACCGAATTGGTCCACTTAAGCCAAAGTGGGAAATTTGACCTATTTGAGCCAAGTTGTAATACTACCCAAATTGGATTGAACAAAGCCAATCAAAACCTCCCATCATGATTATTGATCACCCTAGGTTGATCAATTATCACAGATTAGGTCAAACCATGTCAACTTGCTCATTTGACCAAGTCAACCCCTTAACTGATATGAACCCAAACTAGCTAAATTGCAACCTAAGATAAATCCTTTGAAACCAATGATTCATACCAAATCAAAATCAATATTTGAATATGACTTAACACTCAATTGAGTCAAACCAAACCCAATTGGCCCTCTTGACCCAAATTGACCTAAAAGACCAAATTAGGTCAAATCAAATTGTAAACCAATTGATCATAACCAATGGCCCAAGTTTATTCCAAATTGATTGTTGAACTTGACCAAAGCCATAACCCAATTGAACCACCTACTTAGCCAAATTGACCTAAAGGGTCAAGTTGGCCTAAATCAAACTAAATCCAAATTAATTGAAACCAAAGCCTAGAATCATCTTCAATTGGTCACTAAACCCAAACCAACACAACAATTAATTTGGTCAAATTGGTCAACTTAACCCATCTAACCCAATGAATTCAAATGAGCCAAAATCAAATCTAAGACAAACCAAACCAAACCAAATCAAAAAACATCCAAAAGTCATATGAACCAAAGCCTAAATGAGTCAAATTGAGCCAAACCTAACCAAATCAACTCCAATTGACTTGAAATTTGGGCTAACCCACTTTAGATCATTTTAAATCACATCAAATCCAATGCCAAATGATCAATTCTACCCTTAAGTCAATGGGCATCACATGAGACAAATCACCTATGTAGTCCTTTCCATTCCTTGGCCACTTGGTACTCCTCCCAATGGTCCACCTAGCACCCAGGACACTACCCACCAAGGGGTGGTTGGGTGGCCATGACCCATGGGAGGTGAACTGCCTCACCCTCCCCATTGGAGAGCATTTGAAACCCATAGGCCACCCATGATTTCTCCTTGGCAGCCACCTCCACACCTACAACTAACCAAGCCAAGCCAACTCACCTCCTCCTTGCCACTTATGAGATGGACGGACAACCATTAGAAGCCAAACCTGATCCCACCATCCAATCAAGATAAAGGGCGGTATACACCCCCTCGTTTCCACTCAAACACACATAAAAATCATTCCTTAGAGCCCTAGCTACCCAAGATGAGTCTCTAGAGCCATTCCCTAAGCTCCCAAGCTCATTCCACGATAAAAAAATGCCATTCCCATTTGTCCTGAAATAGGACACTCCCATTTCTGACCTAACTTCTCCATTTCTCCATCAAAATCAAATTAACTTTGCATGCATCTTTGCTAGGCCTCATCGAGGAAGAACAAATCCTATCCCAAGCTTTTCCTGAGCACCAGAGGTGGGGCTTTGATCAAAGTTGAGCTCCAAATCATTGGTTCATGGCCTTCTAAGCAAACATCGAGGAATTGAACCAATTTTTGCTCAATAAGGCTTCATCTTAACTAGATGAAGCTTCCTCAATCATTTGAGCCGCTAATCTTGAGCTCTAGTGAGGTATGCTTCCAAAATTGATCCTTAAGCAGAAATGGGTTGTAGCTTTTTGAAGAAAACTTGCATATTGTGTGATCTTGACCGTTGGATCCTCTTCAATCGATGTCATGAATGTGTGTGATCCTTTTGGAGTTGATCCAAGCTCAGGTAAGCGTAGATCAAGTGAGCAATGGTGGACAGACTCCATTATCCCTCACTCCCATGATGTTAGATCATGCATTGTCCATTTCACTTGAGCAAAATGGTCGATCTTGATTAGATTCATTAGATTGATTTGATTTAATCCTATTAAGCTATGGAATTAATTATAGCAGTCCGATCATAGATCAGATGGTGGACAAGAAAGTGCATCCGTTGCTACCACGTAGGTACTAAGTCAGATAAGTTTTAAGTAGTCATTCCCAGGACACCACATAAAAAGTGCACCGTGTTAGCACACCACATGGTGCCAATAGGATTAGGCTTTACTTAAGCATAATTAATCATTTTTAATACCTGAAACATCTAAAAATCATAAATCATCATAGAGAAAAAAAATGCAAATAAATACTCATTTTAATGGTATTTTAGAGGAGAGTTAATTAAAAATGATCTTAACTAATTTTGAATAATAATTAAGGTTTAATTACAAAATTAATTAGCTTAATTACTCCTTAATTACTTGAGCAATTAATCTTAAATTTTTTGGATTAATTTAATGTGATGACCTCTGCTTCCCATGATGTTCTTGGGATTTATTACTCACTTAATTAGGAAAATTAACTAATAAAACCATAACTACTCTTTTAAGTTAGTTAATGATTAATTAATCTCATGAATAGTAATAAATTAGTTAATTAAGTTTATTAATCATTGTTCAACAGTAAGTAAACTAAAGAATAGTGTTGGGACCCCTTTCCCTAAGTTCATTTCACCCTTTTTTAAAATGAAATTAATTAATAATCAACTAATTAACTAAATCACTTAATCAATTTGAAATCATAATCACATCATACCTTAATTAATTAAATCATGGGGTAGATCATTAGGTGTTTAATAACTTTAGGAATATAATGAAATTATGGTTAGTCCACATGTGTGGGAAAACCAAAAGAGTAATTAATTAAGTCTTAATCTAATTAACTATTAATCATGAGCCAATTGCATTAGCCCCTTTACTTCCTGCAAGTTTATTTTCCATGCAAATCATGTTGGCTCATAATTATTTAGTTAATTACTTTAAGGTGACATATGTAAAAATGATTAATTCATTTAATTAAGGGTTCAACTTAATTAAGCCATAAAATCAACTTAATTACATTTCCTTAAATTAAATCAAATCACTAATATGGGAATGGGTTTAAAATAACTAGTGATGTTTTCTCTTCTCCTCTTTAAATCAAAGCAATTCCAAAACTTAATTAATAAAGAGCTTTTTAAATAATCTTATTTGATTTGATTGTCATTAAGAACTTGTTTGGTTGAATGAATCACATGCTTATATTTGATTGTCCTCTTTCCAATCATGTTAATTTTGGTATGTCAATTGAATTCATGCATCCATATTTTCAAAATCAAGTAAAATAAAATGGATTTCCTTTATGTAATATTGAAATTGTTGATTTAATTTAATATATGTGTGGATATTATTACTATTAAATCAAAATGTATTTTGTAAAAGCTTATAAATGAATAATAATATGTGATATGATGCTAATTATAAATGCATAAAAAATGCATGTGCTTATAACTTGAGTGTATGAATGTTGAGTTCTCTTTCCTCTATTCATGTGTTGATTTATATAAGATTGAATGGTAATTGGTATATGGTCTGAACATCCCGGGAACACGAGGCTTTAGCTAGCCCCAAGGAGGTCATTTGATTACCTCACTTCCCTGGTTTAATAATAGCACATGCCTATTTGAATTCATTTTTATGAATTTCAACATTAGAATTTGGATAAAGCTTTAATGCATATATATAAATGATTAAATAAAAAAATAAATACTCTTTGCATGGTTTTCTTTCCCTCATTTATGTATACATCCATGTGTGTTCAAGAAAAGCAAGTATACAGTCTGGACATCCCGGGAATACAAGGCTTTAGTTAGCCCTAAAGAAGTCATTTAATTACCTCACATCCCTAGTTTAATAATGACACATACTTGCCTAATATCTTTGTACATGTATATGTATATGTGATTAGTGAATGAAAATCCCATTTTACATTAAAATTGCATGCATTCATAATTGACTAAGTGGTTGAATTAATTAGCCATATGATTTGGAGCTTACTTCCTATGTTCATGTATACAATTTACATATGTTTGAATGCAAATGGGTAAATACCGACATACCGAGAATACGAGGCTTTAGCTAGCTCCAAGGAGGTAATTTGATTAACTCACTTCCTTAGTTTAACAACGACACATGCCTATTTAGTTTCATTCTTATGTCCTTTTTGTATAAGAATTTCGATAAAGTTTTAAATTAATATGTTTAAATAATTCAATCAAATAAAATATAAATTCTAAAAATACACATACATTCATCATTTAAGTGTGCTAAAATATGTTGCATGTATAGATACACTTAGGATTAAATCATATGCATGTTACATGTGATGGAAATAAATGATTTAATATATGTCATGTGGTAGTAATTGAATTTAATTATTCTTAAGATGCCATTCATTTTGATTAATATTATTTAAAGTAAACCTAAACTTAGGATTAATTACATCTTTTACTCTCTTTATAACACTTAGTTGCTAAGTGTAATGAAATGAAACAAAAGAAAACACAAATTAAAATTGTCAAATCAATTAAGCTACTTCAAGTGAAATCAACCTTTCATGTTAAATTGAATCCTTCTACACTTACAAAATACAACAATAATGCCTAACAAGACTTACCACACAAGCCTTAATACACATATTAGAATTAAGCCACCACTTCTAGCTCTAAGTTAGGATAGTGTATGGTGTTATGTATGTTTTGTTTTATCATGTATTATTTTAGATTGGATGTTAGGGTGTTTGCTTCGTAGACTAGATGATAGGCCAATATTAGCCTAATCATATTTTCTATAGGGGATTATGCTTAAGGGTTGCTTAAAAATAAATGTGAATGCTCTTTTTGTAGGTTGCTTAAATCCATAAGCATAATCCAAGTTAGGACAGGGGGGCTTAGTTACCCATGTGTAGGATGCTAAGTCCAAATTATAAATACAACTGCTCAAGATTATATGTATATTTAGCTTACCTCTATTTTGCAGGTGTAGTTGGATTTACTTTTCCCACATAAATATAATTTTTGCAATAAGAATTAGGATTAATTCTATGAGAGATTAGGTTGAGAAATGGAAAGAAGGCTTTATCCTAGGGTGGCCCGTGAAGCCTTTGAAGCATGCACCATCCAAATCAAAGAAGGAACCAAATCAAAAATGGAGATATGAAGAAAGAAGACCCCCATAGCATTTAATATAATTTTAATTATTCTTTCATGTTCCAGGTTGTATAAAGGTGAAGCTCAGCTACCCATCTTTATCTCTTTGGTTGTATATAATGAACGCACCAACGATTTATTCTTTTATGATAGTTTATGTAATTATTTGATGTTATGTTTACCTCGTGCATTAGGAAGGCATGCATTTCTTAGTTTCTTAAATGATTGATGCTTTAATGTGTGGCATGTATATGATTTGGCTCTTAGGATAAAAATAAATTTTCTACCCAACTAAGCTCTCATAACTAAATTTTAAACAACTCATAACCTAGTCATAAAGCCTAAGACATAAATAAAATAATTAAAAGGTTTAGCAACCCCTTAGCTATATGGTTGTATGTTTCACATCATGCATGCATATTCTTTCTCTCTTGAGCATGAAGGATCTGCATCCTTGCACGATAAAGGAATGCTTGACCTGTGAGGGCATCCCTTCTAGTGGAGAACACCTTCTTCTAGCTGATTTGACCTATAACCTATTTTATCATGCATTTAGGCATAAGAAATCCTAAATCCTCTGTCAAAATAATGGGTCTAAAATGAAATAAAATTTAAAAAGATTTTGAATCAATAGATTAAGTCATATGCTCATACCACTCATACTCTAGTCTCTTAGGGAGTATGCTTAAGACTTTTGTCTCTTTCTAATTAAATAACTACCATAGCTATCTTGTAATTCATAAGACCATACTACATGGTTTTAAAATCATATGAGGAGTTAACTGGCGACCACTCCAAGTGGTTATAAATACAGAAGTCAAACAATTTATTCTCTCTTGTGGAGGTAAACTCTTATGTCCACGTGTCACTTAGATTTAGGTCGTGCTTTAGCTTGTACTAAAGCTCCCTAGATTTAGGATTTGAGGTAGCTATTTCCCTTGGGCTACAAGCATATATCCTCAACTCTTTGGCATTCCTACAACTTTGTGTTATTGGATTATAAGCCTTAGTAATTTAATTAAATTTCAACTCAAAACATATAAATCTCCTCAACTTCAAAATTATAAAGGCCAACCATAGGATTGAAAGTTTCCTAGTATCATGAGCATTTCCTACTTATTTTATTTAGATTCCAAAAATAAGTCTTCTCCTTGAACTTTCCTAATTGATTTTCAAAATACAGTAAATCCTTCGATAGTCTAATCTTGAAATCTTTGGAGATGATAATTGTCAACTTTAAATTACAGTATTATTAGAAAATTTCATTTCTTAAGATGTAATTAACTATGGAGGCTTACCTCCATTGGGAACTTAAGAATCTAGTTTAATATAAACCTTACTCATCCGTAAAAGTGGGGAAAAATCTCGTACATAAGACCCAACATGCTTAGAGTTCTTATTATGCGATTAGGTCCATTGTAGGGTGATTCCTCTATCTTTTGAGATAAAACATCATACCTCAATGTTGTACCCGATCTCCTAAAAAAGTACCCCACCCCTTATATGATCTGCGTGGTGTGCCCCCCCAAATATATCCAAAAATAAACACCACAAGGCCCTCTCGCCTTGTTTATTGAATCCTTTAAACATCATCTTTTCTTTTTGGAGTTCGGAGATATTGATCCCTAAGTAAGCAAGGGTTCTTAGGCTCATAATGTTGACTTATACAAACCTAATAACGGATACCTATATCTACCAACATCCATTATAATGTAAAGAGGTAGTTGCGCTCGGTTGTCCCTAGGAGATAGTCTTCACCGCTGAATGTAACTAAATAAAAACCTAAACCTAAAAAATAAACTAGGTAGTTGCTCTATCGGTGTTCATTTTTTATCTATGTCATCTCTTGTGTCATAGAAAACTTAGTGTGCTACTTGGTTGATGAAATTGAAAAGAAAAAATGTTGAATCTGAATTTATTCTTGAAAAAAAACCTTAAACCCTAAACCTTAAACCCTAAACTAAAACTTAAACCATAAACCTAAACTCTAAACCTTAAACCCTAAGCCCTAAACCCTAAAAAATAAATCATAAAAATAAACCTAAACCTAAAAAAAAACCCTAAAAACTAAACCTAACCCTAAAATAAACACTAAACTAAACTAAACCTAACCAAATAAACTAAAAACTAAATAAATAAAATAAAATAAATAAATAAACTAAAAAATAAAAAAAAACATAAACATAAATAAATAAATAAACTTAATCCCTAAAAACTAAATAAACTAAAAATAAAATAAAAACTAAAAATAATAAAAAATAAACTAAATAAATAAACCTACACCCTTAATTAAACCCTAAATAAATAAACCTAAATAAATGAAATCTAAAAAATAAACCCTAAAAAAACTAAAAACCTAAATAAAAAATAAACTAAACTAAACTAAACCTAAACTAAATAATTAAATTAAAACCTAAATAAATTAAACCTAAACCATAAATAAAGTAAATAAACCCTAATAAACTAAACTAAACCTAAACCCTAAAATAAATAGAAAATAAGGAAACTAAAACTAAACCCTAAATAAAATAAACCTAAACCCTAAATAAAAATAAAATAAAAATAAAAATAAAAATAAAAATAAATAAACTAAAAATAAAACCTAAACCTTAAATAAAAACCAATAAACAAATAAAATAAATAAACTAAACCCTAAACTTAAACTAAACCCTAAAAAATAAACCTAAACTAAACCATAAACTAAAAATAAAATAAAATAATTCTAAACACTAAACTAAACTAAACCTAAACCCTAAAAATAAACTAAAAAAATAGAAAAATAAACTTAAACCCTAAAATACACCCTAAATAATAAATAAATAAAATAAACTAAAAAATAAAATAAAAATAAACTGAAAATAAATAAATAAAACCCTAAACCATAAATAAATAAACTAAACTAAACACTAAACCCTAAACCTAAACTAAAAATAAAATAAACCTAAACCCTAAACCTTAAAAAACCTTAAATTAAATAAATAAAAATAAACTAAAGAAACAAGAAAATAAAAATAAATAAATAAATAAAAATAAACCTAAACCTAAACCCAATAAAATAAACCTAAACCTAAAACCAAAACTAAATAAATAAAAATAAACTAAATGTAAAGCCTAAATAGAAACTAAAAACTAAATAAAAATAATAAAATAAAAATAAACTAAATAAAATAAAATTTAAATCAAACTAAAACACTCTCCTCTCCTCCTCCCTGAACTCTTGATTCCATTTAAGTTTTGGAGCTTCCTCTCCTTACGATTTTGGTGATCCTTCACCATTATCATTTGATTTTTATTGCTTGTCTCTGCTCTGGCCATGCATGTGATGCTCCTGTAGTCTTTCTGATGGAACCTAAATCATTTCCTTCACGGAGGTGGTAGCTAGGGCATTAGATTTATTTGGATTTTTTGATTCAAAAGCACCTATTGTTATGCCTCCCATTAAATCCTTTAAGGATGCTCTCTCTGGTAAGAGCCTTTCCCCTACTGACTTGGTGAATTTGATATTGAATTTATTTCATCCCTAATCATGCTCAATCTTGATGTTGAAAGTAATATATGAATTTACTTTGGTTGGCAAATTTGCATTGTGAGATCCAAATTTGGATAATATTCATTATTTTTTTCACAACCTTAAACTCTTTGGTGCTTTCTCTGTTGGTTTGATTGATCCTAGACTTGTTTTGATTCAACTTACAAATGATTTGGACTACTCAAGGGTTTTCTCTTATCATTTTTACTTTGTTTACAATTGTCAAATGCATCTTTTAAAGTGGTCTCCTCTTTTTGATATAAAAGAGTAATCATTGATTGTTCCTGTTTGGTTGGCTTTTCCAAATATGAGGATTCACTATGTCACTCACCAGGATCTATTTGCTATTGGGGATCTTTTTGGTTGACCTCTTCAAATTGATCCTAAATCAATCTTGCTAATATCGGTTGAACTTGATATTTTTGAAAAACATCCTAAGGAAGTTTAGATTGGTTCAAAAAAGTTTGGTTATTTTTAAAAAGTTGAATTTGAAAACTTTCCGTTTTGTTCAAATAAATAATTCATATGATAACTCTGAGTGCTTTGTGCTTCACCCACAACTTAAAAAGAAAAACTTGAATGATCCTAATTCTAATAATCCAAATGATAAAGTTACCTTTCTAAGAGATTAAACAACCTTTTCAATAACAATCCTAGCATGCATTTTAGAACTATTGGTGATATACCTATCTCCCATCTTAGTTTTGCTGATGATTTCATTATTTGTTGTAATGCTTCCATCCATCACATTAAATGCATTAAAAATTTCTTAAATAATTTTGGTAAAGAAAGTGGTCTTTCTATCAATGAAGGAATAAATTATTTTATTACCTCTTCTAAAATCTCCAATAACAAAATCAATCAAATATTGAGAATCATTAATAAACAACAACAACTACCTATTAAAAATCTTGGTGCTCCTCTATACAAAGGTAAAAAAAAGATCACATCTCTTTGATGATCTAATCCAAAAAATTGCTAATAAAATTTCTATTTGGGAATTTCACTTACTTTCCTTTTATGGCAGGTTTACTTTGCTCAAGAGTACCCATAATTTCATGCCTCTATATCTTGTTGAAACCATCATCCCTAATAATTCTACTTTAAATAGAATAGAATGTCTCCTTAATAAATTTGGGGCTTTAACAATTCTACTAAAAGGATGCATTACTTGGTATAAAGTTGTGAAAATAACTTGGCTATAAGTCTATTAGTGAGCTATTATTGGTTTCTCTCATAAACTTTGGTGGAATTTTAGGAGAAATAATACCTTCACTAACTTCATGAAAAAATCAAAGGTAAGCACCCTCTTATTTTCCCTTACAAAGTGGGTGATCCCTAGTCTGGAAAATACTTTGCTCCATCAAATGGGAAGCTGAATACCTTATATCTTGGGGGGTTAACTCTGGATCTTCTTTCTTTTGGCAAGAAAATTGGATTGGCAGTGGTTCTATTAATGATTTCTTATCTACTCATTCTACTCGCTATTAAAGTGAACTCTTTGGGATTAATAATAATTGGAATAATAGTAAACTCACTATTCCTATTTCTCTAGATAAATTCACTAATATTCCTATTTTTTTAATAAGCGAGATTCTTTTTTAATCTCATAATGTTGATTCTATCCTTAAAGAGGTCAATCATAAGCCCATGGCTTCTCTAATGTGTTTTTTAAAATTTAGAATAACATTATCCCAATTTCCTACTCTATCCTTATTTGGAGAATTCTGAAAAATTTCATTCCTGTTGACTCTTTGATGTGGGGTAAAGGCTTTCAGTTGCCTTCCAAATGCTTTTGCTATTTTCACATTGAGAATGTGAATTGTGTTTTTGTTAATGGAGCTATTGCCTCCAAATTGTAGGTTTGGCATGATGAACTTTTCAATATTAACCATTTTCATTGTTCTTTATCCACATATCAACTTCTTGATGTTTATTTTCATAAAACTATGAAAGGTCACATTAAAGTAATTATTGCCATCACTTTTATATGGTTCATATGGATGGAAAAAAATGATGACAAACATCGTGGTATCTCTATGAACCACAAGAGGATTATTGCAAGAACTAAAGATAAAATCCATGCTTTATTTATTATTATCTTAATTACTAACAACCATTTTAAAGGGTGGAAATTTGTGGCCAACAAGCTGGGTCTTAACTTGCCTGAGATCCTCAATTGGAAAGAAGATAAGCTTATCATTTAGAGAAAGCCTCATAACATTACTATAAAAATTAACACTGATGGCTCTATCTCTCAAAATACTTTTGGCTGTGGTGGCATTTTTAGAAACTTTAATGGTAGTGTCATTTGTGCTTTGGCCTACCCCCCTTAAAGCTTGTTCTATTATCTTTGTTGAATTAATGGCTATTAACAAAGCTATAGAGATTTGTTTGCAAAAGGTTGGCTCAATATCATTGAAGTGCATGCACTTTTGCTCATTGATATGTTGACTTCCACCAGGTGGGAAAATTTATACTACCTCCTTAATCATCCTCTCCTCTAAGTCTATTTTAAAATCACTCACATTTGATGTGAAGGAAATGCTAACTATCTTGCTAATCTAGGTGATTAGATGTGCTCACCTTGTGATCATTCTAGTCTTCCTAAACATTTGTGTGATTCATTAATTAGATAAATTACCTTACCTCTAAAATTAATTTACATTATGCTTTTGTCGTTAACTATTTGCTTTATATGTATTTTCCTCTATTTTCAAACCGCCTTTTCAAGTTTTTTTTGCACTTACCCATTTTCCTAGTATCCTATTATGGTGGTATTTGGTTCTTTTCCTCATCTATTGGTTACCGCTATTTGTCTTTTAACATCTATTTTATTTACTAATAGCCTTCTTACAAGGGACTTTACCGTTTCACTAGACCTACTGGTTATGCTACTCTTTTCAACCCTCATGGATCATTTAGTTACTTTACTGATTATGTTCATTATTTCCCTTTCTCTTCTTATTTTTTGATTCGTTATCTAAATTTTCTTTTGGTCTCCTTTTCCTTTTATTTTTGTTGTTGTTGTTTGCTTAACTGTTGGGATATTTTCCCTTCATATGATGGATCTCTGGGCTATTTATTTTTTGATTCCTATCATGGCTAATGATGTCCTACATTCTCCTCTATTACATTGTTTGTAATATCCTAATGGATTATCGGTTATTATGTTCAATAGGCTATTTTTTTGTTGGATTACCCTTTTGTTCTATTGAACCTCTGTTAGCCTCATTACTTGTGCTTTTGCTATATTTTATCCTAGGTTATTCTTGGCTCTATTAAAATAATTATTAAGATTAAATATGTGGATGTTAACACGGTTGTTACCCCGATAGGCTTTCATCACTATGGGGCTATTTTTCTTGCCATGATGAGTAATCTAGGTAGGGGTTTGTGTTGGCTATTCTTTTACATGCATTGTTGGAATACTTAGGTGATGCTTTTCTTTCAAATTGGTGGCATCCCTTTGCTATAATAGTGTTTCCTATTCTATAGTGTATTTTGCCATTGCTTGTTAGCGTATTAATGATCAAATGATTTTCATCCAAATGCTTGCCTTCCCCTGTATGTAAACTATGATGGTGGGATGATTTCACTCATAGTAAAGTAGCACTTGATGTAACCCTTCCTAAGTTTGATGCTCACACTTGTGGTTGCCCCATTCTAAAATAGCCTGAGCCTTCCTTCACACATTTCTAAATTTCACTAACTCTCCTTTGTTTCTAATTGTTTGTATATCTCTACTTGTGCTAATTCCTTTCTCTAGCAATAGGTTATTGTTTCCTTGTGGTTCTTTTAGGTGGCATATGCTTCTCAATCACAACTTTTTGTTGAAGGCTGTCCTTTGGCTTCTCTTTTTGGCTACTTTTTTTCTCTTGATGTTTTTCTTTTCTCTTTGCTTTTTCTTTTTTTTATGGTGTACTTGGATAGGGGATTCACTTTCTAGGCTAATTATAGCTCTTTGTGCAATAGATCTTGAGTTTATCCCCTCATAAGGACCTTATCACCCCTAATAAAAATTCACATGGGGTTCCCCAAAAAAAACCCTAAACCCTAAAAACCCTAAACCCCAAATCTTGAACACTAAACCCCAAACCATGAACCCTAAAGCCTAAACCCTAAATCCTAAACCCTAAAACCCTAAATCATAAATCCCTAAACCTTGAACCCTAAAACCCTAAACCCTAAAACCTATAACCCTAAGCTCTAAAATATAAACACAAAACCCTAAGCCTAAACCCTAAATAAATATCCTAAGCCCTAGACTAAACAAACCTAAACTTACCTAAACCTAACCAAAGAAAACCCTAAACCTAATAAAATATGTCATGTAGATCTAAAGAATGACCTAATCATAACATAGTTATGGTACCAAAAAATGTCTTCATGAGACTTTCCCATTGACTATTAGAGATTTGAATACCCTAAACCCTAACCCTAAATTATAAATCCAAAACCCTAAACCCTAAACTCAAAACCCAAAACACTAAAAACCTAAAAACCTAAACCTAAACTAAATAAAACTTGAAAATAAAATTAAAAAATAAAACCTAAACCTAAATAAATTAAAAAATAAAATAAAAATATAAACTAACAAAAACATAAACCTAAGATAAACAAAATAAAATAAACCTGAACCTAAACTAAAATAAACTGAACTAAAATAATCGAAACCTAAACCTAAACCTAAACCTAAACCCTGAACCCTAAACCTACAACCTTAAACCATAAACCCTAAACCCTAAACCTTGTACACTAAAACCTAAAACACTAAACCATAAACCTTAAACCCTAAAGCCTACAACCCTAAACACTAAACCTAAACCCTAAAACCTAAAACTATGCCTAAACTAAATAAACCTAAAATAAAATAAATAAAAAACCTAAACCTAAATAATAAAATAAAATAAATTAAAACCTAAACTAAAACTTAAAAAAACCTAAACCAAATAACCTAAACATAAAATAAAATAAAATAAAAATAAAATAAAATAAAATAAAACTAAAAAACTAAAATAAAATAAATAAAAACCTTAACTAAACTAAATAAAATAAAATAAACCTAAAAATAAAAACATAAATAATACAAAAACTAAACATAAAATAAAATTAAAGTAAACTTAAAAAAATTCAAAAAAGCAAATAAAAATCTAAACCTAAAAATTAACTTAAAACTAAACCAAAAAATAAATAAATAATCCTAAAAACTAAACTAAAAAAACCTAAACCTAAAATAAACAAAGTAAAATAAGCTTAAACCAAAACTAAAATAAACTAAATTAAGAATAAGTAAAACCTAAACCTAAACTTAAAACAAGTAAACATAAACCCTAAACTAAATAAAATAAAAAAAAACTAATAATAAACCTAAACCTAAACTAAAATAAACTAAAATAAAAAACCTAAAACTTAAACTTAAAAATATAAAATAAAAAACTAAACCTAAACCTAAAAATAAAAAATAAAACCTAAACCTAAAATAAAATAAAAATAAAACTAAGCTAAAAAATAAGTATAAACCTAAACCTAAACCTAAAAAAATAAACAAAAACAACCTAAAGTAAAATAAAAAACCTAAAATAGATAAACTAAGCCTCAAACCCTAAACCCTAAACCCTAAACCCCAAACCCTAAACCCTAAATCCTAAACCCTAAACTAACCTTAAAATCTAAACATTAAAACCCTAAACCCTAAAACCCTAAACCCTAAACCCTAAACCTAAACCCTAAACTAAACTAACCTAACCCTAAAACCTAAACCTAAACTAAAACTAAACCCTAAACTGAACATAAACCTAAACCTAAACCATAAAACTAAACCCTAAACCTAAACCTACACCCTAACTCTAAACCCTAAACAAACCCTAAACTAAACCTTAACCTAAACCCTAACCCTAAACCTAAATCATAAAACCCTAAACAAACCTAAACACTAAACTAAACCCTAAAATCATAAAACCCTAAAACCATAAACCCTAAACCCTTAAACCTAAAACCCTAAACCCTAAACCCTAAACCCCAAACCTTATATTATAAAGCCTAAACCCTAAACCCTAAACTCAAAATGCAAAACCCTAAAAACCTAAAAACCTAAACCTAAACTAAATAAAACTTCAAAATAAAATTAAAAAATTAAACCTAAACCTAAATAAATTAAAAAATAAAATAAAAATCTAAACTAAAAAAAACCTAAACCTATGATAAATAAAATAAAATAAACCTGAACCTAAACTAAAATGAACTGAACTAAAAAATCAAAACCTAAACCTAAACCTAAACCCTGAACCCTAAACCTAAACCCTGAACCCTAAACCTACAACCCTAAACCATAAATCCTAAACCTTAAAACCTTAAACACTAAACCTTAAACCCTAAATCCTAAAACACTAAACCATAAACCTTAAACCCTAAAGCCTATAACCCTAAACACTAAACCCTAAACCCTAAAAACCTAAAAACCTATGCCTAAATTAAACAAAACCCAAAAATAAAATAAATAAATAAACTAAACCTAAATAAAATAATCAAATAAAATAAATTAAAAAACTAAACTAAAAGTTAAACCTAAACCTAAACCAAAACCTAAACCTAAACATAAAAATAAAATATAATAAAAAATAAAAACTAAACTAACATAAAATAAATAAAAACCTTAACTAAACTACAAAAAAAAGATAAACCTTAAAATAAAAAAACATAAATAATATAAAAAATAAACATAAAATAAAATAAAGTAAACTTAAAATAAAATTAAAAAAACTAAATAAAAACCTAAACCTAAAAAATAACATAAAACTAAACCTAAAAATAAATAAAAAATCCTAAACACTAAACTAAAAAACTTAAACCTAAAATAAACAAATTAAAATAAGCTTAAACCAAAACTAAAATAAACCAAACTAAGAATAAGTAAAACCTAAACCTAAACTTAAAAGTAAGTAAACCTAAACCCTAAACTAAATAAAATAAAAAAACTAATAATAAACCTAAACTAAAAAAAATAAAACTAAAATAAAAAACATAAAATCTAAACCTAAAAATATAAAAAATAAAACTTAAACCTAAACCTAAAAATAAAAAAATAAACCTAAACCTAAAAAATAAATTAAAAATAAAACTAAGCTAACAAATAAGTATAAACTTAAACCTAAAAAAATAAACAAAAATAAAAAACCTAAACTAAAATAATAAATAAATAAATAAATCCTAAAAAAATAAACCTAACCTAAACCTAAAAATCCAAACCTTAAAACCCTAAACCCTAAACCCTAAAACCTAAACCATAAACCTAAAAAATAAACCTAAAAATTAATAAATAGTTAAACCTAAACACGAAACAAAGAAAAAAACCTAAACCTAAAATAAAAATAAAATAAATAATATAAAATAAACCTAAAACTAAACTAAAATAAACTAAACCTAAACCTAAACTAAATAAAATAAATTGAACTAAAAGTAAACCTAAATCAAAACTAAAAAAATAAAACCTAAAATTAAACCTAAAATAAAAACCTAAAACCTAAACCTAAAAAATAAAATAAAAACCTAAACCTAAACCTAAATTGAAAAAAATAAAATTAAATTAAAACTCAACTAAAAATAAACATAAACCGAAAAAATAAATAAAAATAAAAAACTTAAACTAGAATAAAAAAAACCTAAATAAATAAACTAAACTAAATAGAAATAAAAAATAAAACTAAATAAAAATAAAAAATAAAATGAAATCAAATAAATAAAAAACAAACTAAATTAACCTAAACCTACTAGTTTACTTAATTAAAAAAAACCCCTAAACCCTAAATCCTAAAGCCTAAACCCTAAAACTAATCCTAAACCCTAAACCCTAAACCTACAATCGTAAACCTACTACTCTAAACCCTAAACCCTAAATCCTAAACCCTAAACCCTAAACCATAAACCCTAAACCATAAAAAACCCTAAACCCTAAACACTAAATTAACCCTAAACCTTAAACCATAAACCCTAAACTAAAACCTAATCTTAAACTAACCCTAATCCCTAAAACCATAAACCCTAAACTAAAACCTTAAACCCTAAAGCTAAATACTAAAACTAAACCTAAACCCTAAAAACCCTAAACCTAAGCCTAAAACCTAAACCCTAAACTAAGTAAACTACCTAAACCTTAAACCCTACACCTAAAAAACTAAACCTAAACTAAATAAATAAACCTAAAAAATAAATAAATAAAATATCTAAACCTAAAATAAAATAAAACCTAAACTAAACATAAACTAAAACCTATACTAAAATAAACTAAAAATAAACCTAAACCTAAACTACAAAATAAAACCTAAAAATATACCTAAAATAAAACCTAAAACCTCAACTTAAATAAAGAAAATAAAAACATAAATCTAAACCTTAAAAAAGCCTAAACCAAATAATAAGATAAAAAAACTCAACTAAAAAATAAACCTAAACCTAAAAAAATTAATAAACATAAAAAATAAACTAAAATAAATAAACTAAACTAAATAAAAATAAAAAATTAAAATAAATAAAAATAATAAGTAAAATAAACTCAGTTAAATAAAATATTAACTAAATAAACTAAACCTACTAGTTTACTTAATTTTCTTTAAAAAAACTTTAAAACTTAATAATATACCCTAAACCCTAAACCCTAGACCCTAAACATACAACCCTAAACCAACTACCCTAAACCATAAACCCTAAACCCTAAACCCTAACCCCTAACCCCTAAACCCTAAAAAACCTTAAACCTTAAAAATTAAACTAACTGTAAACCATAAACCCTAAACCCTAAACCCTAAACCCTAAACCCTAACCCTAACCGTAAACCTTAAACCCTAAACACTAAACCCTAAAACCCTAAACCCTAAACCCTAAACTAACCTAAACCCTAAGAATGGGGTAACCTTGATGGCGTAAACATCACCGCCAACCAGCTCCCTATCTGGAGGAAGGTGGAGGTGGATCGCAGGGTGGTGGGATGTGGAGGTGCCGGGATGGAGTAATGGAGCTGTGTTGGTTGGAGGTGATGAGAGGTTACAACCGTGGTGGTGTTGGAGGGGGAGATAAGGGATATGATGACGGATCTTCCTACTCGAGAGGCGGGGGTGGTTCTGATGGGAAGTTGAGAAACTCAGGAATGACCAATCTGATCTGCTGCTTATGGAACATTCTTTACAGTAGATATGATTCTATTTATCTTGGGTTTTTAATTTGCTCTATGGGGGCTCAATTTTTAACTATGTCGTCGCTTGTGTCTTAGAAAACTTGGGGTGCTGCTTGGTTGATGAAATTGAAAAGAAGAAATGTTGAATCTGAATTTGTTCTTTATTAAAAAAAAACTTTAAACCCTAAACCCTAAACTCTAAACCATAAACACCGTACCCTAAACTAACGCTAAACCCTAAACCCTAAACTAACCCTAAACCATAAATTTATAAACCTAAAAACCTAAAAACCTAAATCAAAACTAAATAAAACCTAAAATTAAAGTAAAAAAAGATGTTAAACTTAAATAAAATAGAAAAAAAAATGAAATAAAAACTTGAACAAAACCTTAAACCTAAATATAAAAATAAAATAAAATAAAATAAAATAAAAAAACTAAAATAAAATAAATTAAAATCTAAACTAAACTAAAAAAATAAAAAACCTAAATAAAATGAAAAATAAAATAAATAAAAAAATAAAAATAAAATAAAGCTAAAAAAAAAACTAAACCTAAAAAAAATAAACATAAAAATAAAACCTAAAAATAAATAAAATTAAACCTAAACCTAAACTAAAGAAAAACCTAAACCTAAAATAATAATAAAATAAACAAAATAAAATAAACCAAAACCTAAACTAAAATAAATGAAACCTAAACCTAAACATAAACAAAATAAAATTAAAAAAACTAAAAATAAACCTAAACCTAAACTAAAAAAATAAAACCAAAAAATAATCTTAAAATAAAAACCTAAAACATAAACTTAAAAAATATTATAAAAACCTAAACCTAAAAATAAAAAATAACACCTAAACACAAAGATAAAATTAAAATAAAAATCAACTAAAAATACACCTAAACCTACAAAATAATAAAAAAAAACCTAAACTAAAAAAAACCTAAAATAAATTAACTAAACTAAATAAAATAAAAAATAAACCTAAATAAAAAAAATAAAAAATAAAATAAACTCAAATAAATAAAATAAATGAAATTAACTAAATAAACTTAAACTCTGGTTTAATATTTTAAAACCCTAAACCCTCAATCCTAAACCCCTACAACCCTAAACCTACAACCCTAAACTCTAAACCCTAAACCCTAAACCTAAAATACTAAACCCTAAACCTTAAATCCTAAAACCCTAAATCCTAAACCCTAAACCCTAAACCCTAAAACCTACAACCCTGAACCCTTAACCCCAAACCCTAAACCCAAAACTCTATACCTTAAACCCTAAGAATGGGCAGAACCTTAATGGTATGAACATCATCGTCAACTAGGCTCAGTCTAGACCTACTGGTGGAGGAGAAGGCAAGGCGGTAATTATCATAGTGGTGGTGGGGTATCTGGAGGTTCTGGTGGATAAGGAGGTGGTGGTCAGAGTAATGGTGATTATGGAGGCAGGAGGAGCGATGGAGCTTAAAGTCATGGTGGTAAAGGAAGGAGAGATCGGGGATATGATGGTGGATCCCGCTACTCAGGAGGTGGGGGTTAGTTATGATGAGAACTAGAGAAGCTGAAGAATGGCTGATCTAAATATGCTACTTAAGGAATTGTGTCTTTACATTAAAGATGGTTCTACTTATCTTGGGTTTTTCATTTGCTCTATGGGTGCTCATTTTTTATCTATGTCATCACTTGTGTCTTAGAAAACTTGGGGTGCTACTTGGTTGATGAAATTGAAAAGAAGAAATATTGAATATAAATTTATTCTCTGTTAAAAAAAACTTAAACCTTAAACCATAAACTAAAACTTAAATCTTAAACCTAAAATGTAAATCCTAAACCCTAAAAAAACTCTAAAAAAATAAAACCCTAAACCTAAACCCTACCATAAAACCCTAAACCATAAACCCTAAACCCTAAAACCTAAACCCAAAACTAACACTAAACCCTAAACCCTAAACCCTAAACCCTAAATCCTAAAACCCTAAACCCTAAACCCTATAACCCCCTAACTCTAACCTAATAACCTAAATAAACCTAAAAACTATCTTCAGTTACCTTCCCCCTTTCAAAAATATGGTGATTTAAGAACCCCATTTTCCTTCATCATTTCTCCTGGCTGCCATGTAGATTTTCACTAGTAAGCCCATCTTTCTTCGGCCTTTGGCTGGCTATCCTCCTCTCCCTTAATTTTGATGGCTTCCATGGAGTCCGATCTTGCATTTGGAAAAGCCAAACTAATGATTTTTGCTGCTCCTCTTAGGACAAAATTTTTATTCAGTAAATCTAAGGTTTCTTCTTCTAAATCTTTCAAAGATGCCTTATCTGGTAAGGATGCTTCAACCTCCCCTAAATTTTTGGTTAATATTGTTCATAACACTTTTAAAGGTGTTCTAGCTATAATAAGTTTTGATTTGGATATTGAGAAACTCGCTGAACCTTATGCCTTTACTCTGATTAGTAAATTTTCTTTTTGTCGGCATAATATGGAAGATATTCAATTTTTATTTCATGATTTAAAGCTTTCTGGTGCATTTTCAGTCAGTTTGTTGGATGGTCATCATGCCTTCATTAAGTTATCTAATGATCTTAGCTATAGCCAGATTATCTCTCGTCATTCTTATTATGTTAAAAATTATCAAATGTGCATTCTTAAATGAACTCTTTTTTTCAAATTCAAGAAGAATCTCCTATAGTGCTGGTTTGGATTGCTTGCCTAATCTTAGGATTCATCTTGTTAATTATCAATTTCATCATGCAGTTGGGTCTATTTTGGGTATACCTTTACAAATTGATCAAGCAATTGTAGCTAATTCTTGGCCTTCACTTGCTCATATCCTTGTTGAAATTGATGTTACAAAGAAGTTTCCTAAAGAGATTTGGATAGGGTTTTAAAATTATTATTATTTTTAGTCGGTTGAATTTAAAAACCATCCCATTTTTTGCAATCACTGTAAAACCCATGGCCATGACTTTTCGGATTGTTTCATTGCTCATCCTCAACTTAAGAGAAAATTTGTTAAAATTCCTAAGTTGATTGATCAATTTGGAGATAATCTAAGTGATAAAAATAAATTTTTTACTTCTTCCAGAAAAGATAAAGATGTTGTTGATGGTATTCTGAATCCTTCTGATGCTTTACCTTTTGAGAATGGTTTTAAAAATGCTGCTAGAAATGAAGATGTTGTTTTGAATGAAAAAGTAGATTTCAACTGCTTGTGTTCCTTTGCTTTCAGGAATTGTGCAAGTTGATGCTAATCCTGTTTTGATTTCTTCCTTTAAAGATACTTCTATTTTACAACTTGAAAATTTTAAAGATAATGTTTCTCTTTTTCAATTTCAAGAACCTCTAAAAGAAAATGATGATTTAAATTCTTTAAATATGAAAGATGTTGATGGTATGGATACGATGAATTTCATGCAACCTGTTTCTTACTTGGTTTACAAATCTATTTCTGCTCCTTCTTTAACCACTAATTCTGATGGCTCTTTGCCTATGCTTTCTTCTCAATTAATGGATAAAAATTCTTTAGTGACTTATCAGTTGGAATCTCCTACCAAATCTATAGTTGTTAAAAGTTTTAATGCTTCTTCTAATGATGAATCTTTGGGAAATGAAACTAGTTTTCAAACTATTTTTGTGAAAAAGAAATAATTTTTCAAAAATTTTCCTCCTAAAGTTTCTAGATCAACTCAATCTTCTTCATCTTCTTTACACAGATGTTTAATTTTATTATTTGTAATGTTAGGGGCATTGGTACTCTCTTAGGAATAGATTAGAACTTTGTAGGTTTATAATGTCAATTTCTTGGTTATTCTTGAACTTATTTTTTTCTTCTTTATGTATGCGGCTAGAATGATTAGTTTCTCCAATTATATTTTTAACAATAAATAAGATTTAGTTATTTTGGAATAATTCTTTTCTATTAATGTCATTAATGATTTTCATCAAGTTGTAAATGTGGATATTTCTTTTGGTGATTATCATGATTTTGGCTCTTTTGTTTATGCTGCTTGTAATAAGATTGAGAGAAGGATTCTTTCAAATCAATTATCTACTTTTACTTCTACTGTTAATGATTCTTGGATTGTTGGTGGGATTTTAATATGGTCCTTTCTATGAATGAAAGGAAAGGGGGTTCTTCACTAAATTTACTTTCTATGGAATATTTTTTGAATATGATCTTGGATTGTAAGCTACATGACATTGGCTTTGTTGGCTCTCAGTTTACTTGGAATAATCATAGACTTTGGCAATGTTTAGATCATTCCTTATTTAATAAACATTGGTTAAATCGTTGGCCTTTGACTTCAATTTAACACCTTAGTAGAACTCTCTCGAATCATGCTCCACTTTTGATTTCCATTAAGGATGTTGTTCATAACAATAATGTCATTAAAAATTTTTGGTTTCAAAATATATGGTTACAAGATATTAGTTTTCTTGATGCTATTCTAATTGGTATCTTTTGATGATTCTCGCTTTTGGTATGAAGAGATTTTGGCTTAAACTAAAAAGTCTTGAGCAACAAATTAATTGGTGGAATATAAAGTATTTCAAAATTCATTTTGATAATATCAAAAACATGAAGCAACAGGTGAAAGATTTGGATGAACATATTATTAATGATTCCACTTTTTTCTCTAACCTTCATGAAACTAAAGATAACCTGACTTAGTTTCAAGATATGGAGGAAACCTACTGGAGATAGAAGACTGCTTCTAAACATCTTTCTAAGGGTGAAAGAAACACCAAATATTTTCATGCTTTGGTTATGAAAAGGAGATTTTTTGGGAAAATTCAAAAAATTGAGAATTCTGATGGTTCTTGGATCACCAAGAAAGAGGATATTTTTTCTTATACAATTAACTATTTTAAAGATATTCCAAATAAAAATTGTCAACTTGATTAGTTATTTATCCCCTCTATCAATCCTTCTATTATGTATCTTGAGGATAATGATTGTTTAGTTTCTCCTCCTTCAAATGAGGAAAATTTTAATATTCTTAATGGTATGAATGTTGATTGTAGGTCTATGGCTACTCTACTTTATTCTTTCAAAAAGCTTGGTTTATTATTAAATCTGATCTTGTTAATGTTGTGAGGGGTTTCTTTCTTGGGAATTCTATTCCTAAATATTTCACTTCTACAAATATTATTCTTATTCCCAAGAAAGATAATCGACTGAATGATTTCAACCATTAATCTTTATACTTTCTTTAATAAATTGATTTCTAAAATTCTAACTAATAGGCTTGGTAAATTTCTTCTAAGATTATTTCTTTCAATCAAACTCGCTTTGTGAAAGGTAGACTATCTCGACTACATCTTGTTTGCAAGAATTAATTCATGACTTAAATATGAAAATAAGAGGTGTCAATTTACTTTTCGAGCTTGATATTACCAAAGCTTATGATAACATTTCTTGGGATTTTATTAACAGCATTCTTTCTTTATTCGATATCTCTATTAAATTTATCTCTTTGGTTAACAATATCATTTGTAATGTTTGGTTCTCTTTAGTTATTAATGGTGAAAATTTTGGTTTCTTTAAGTCTTCCTAAGGTATTAGACCACGTGATCCCCTTTCTCCATCACTTTTTATTATTGCTATTGAATATTTGTCTCATTGGCTTAATTTTTTGTTTGAGAAGAATTCTAGCATGTATTTTAAGAATCTTAGTGGTTTGGCTATATCCCACTTAAGTTTTGCTGATGACTTCATTATATTTTGTAATGGCTCATTATAATATGTTAAAAAAATGAAGGTCCTTTTGAATAAGTTTGAAAAGGAAAGTGGCCTCTTGATTAGTATTCAAAATAGCTATTTTATGCCCTCTGTTTCTATTTTTGCTCATAGAATCAATAGAATTAATGATATTACTAGATTTTCTCATCAATGTCTTCTTATCAAGTATATAGGTTCTCCTTTATCGTGGTCCTAAGAGGTCTCACCTTTTGATGAGGTTATCCAAATATTGAATAAGATTTCTACCTTGAATTTCATTTTTGTCTTTTGGTGGTAGATTAATTATTTTAAAAGTATTCTTTACTCTCTTCCTTTTTATTTGCTACTTAATATTATTCCGACTTCTCTTATTATTACACGGATTAAAAAGCTTTTTAATAAATTTTTTTGGGTCTCTAGACTTTCGGCCAAAATGCTTCATTGGGCTTCTTAGTCTAACATGTGTGGTACTTTATTTGAAGGTTGTCTTGGGTGCAGGTCCTTGATGGATTCCACTAATGTTTTTTCTTATAGACTTTGGTGGAATTTCAAGAAGAATGTTAGTCTTTGGGCTAATTTAATGAATTACAAATACAACAAAGGTAAACATCCTTTAACTTGTAGCTATAAGTATGGTGACTTTATTAGTTGGAAATGCCTTTGTGCTATTAAATGGCAAGTGAAAACTCTCATTTTCTAGGGTATTAATAGTGTCTCCACTTTTTTTTTTGCAAGATAATTGGATGGGGAAGACCTCTATTGATTCAATGCTTAATACTCACTCTACTTCTTCTTTGAAAGTTAATCATTTTATTTTAAATTATGATTGGAATCATTCTTTTGTATGACTTGATTCTGATTCCATTTGTAATAATATCATCAAGATTCCTATGGTATTATTTGATCAAATTCTTTACAACATTTCTAGTAATGGTGATTTTTTCCTTTAAAGATACTTGGCACCATATAAGAGATAATAAACCCTCTTCGCCTATTTTTTTATGATTTGGAATAACATTATTCCTACCTCTTATTCTCTTCTTATTTGGAGGATTTTAAGGGGTTTTATTGTTGTTGATTCTTTGCTTTGGAGAAAAGTTTTTATCTTCCTTCTAAATGCTTATGTTGTTTTCATATTGAGAATGTTAGTCATGTATTTATTAATGGTGCTATTGCCTCTAAAGTTTGGAATTTGCATGAGGACTTATTCAACCTTAGTTCTTTTAATGGTAATTTTAATTTAATGTACCTTAGCTCGACTTTCTTAATATCATCAAAGGGCATATCAAAATTGCTATATGTATTTTGATTTGGTTTATTTGGTTTGAGAAATGATGCTAAACATCGTAATGTGCCTATGAATCATAAGAGGATTATTTCTAGGACTAAAGAAAAAATTTTATCTTTACACAAGGCTACACTTCTTAATGGTACTCATTTTAGAGGTTACAAGTTTGTTGCTTCTAAATTGGGTATTAAGTTTCCTTATAGTGACTGGCCTTCTTTTAAAATCATTTATTGGATTAAGCCTCTTAATTGTTGTATTAAAATTAATACAGATGGCTCTGTTGCACTTAACAAGTCTGGCTGTGGTGGTATTTTTCGTAATAATCTTGGGAGTATTGTCATTGCATTTTGACTCTCTTTACTACTTCTATTATTTTATGAATTGATGGTTGTTTATCATGCTCTTAAGCTTTGTTTGAGATGAATTTTTTTCCATTAGGTTGGAATCTGATGCTAAGATGGTTGTTACTATGATCAACTCTAGGGTAATGCTAAACTTTTCTATTTACTTAAGAATAATAAAGCTATTATTTCTAAACTGTCTCTTAAGATGACTCATATTTTGAGAGAAGGTAATGCTTGTGCTGACTTTTAGTTGTCTTGGGGAGTAATCTTTTTGATTTTCTTTTGTTTTCCTATGATAATATTTCAAAGCAATTAAGAGGCATTTCTAACTTAGATAAAGCTGGCTTTCCTTATGTTAGATTTACTCTTTTTTTCTCCTTCTATGCTGGTGGTTGTTATCCCTTATTCTTGGATGACTTTGCTGCTTAGTTGGGTTCATTTTTGAGGTTTGTTGGCAATGATAGCTAGGATATTCCTTTTTTTTTCTTTTGGTTGGTAGCCTTTTTTTGTGATTGTAACCCTTCTTTTGGAATTTGGTTGCTCACAAAATTTTGCCCTTTTCTTTCTATCAGCGAGCCTTTCTTTCGCTTTCCCTCCCTTCCTCTTCTTTTAACATTTCTCTTGATTTCCTTTCTATAGGTTTTTCTTCTTTTCTTTGCAGGTGTTGACTTCTACTTGTGGCTTCTACTACCCTCCCTCTCCTGTTGTACTCTTTGTGGTATTTGGCTGCTTCTTTTTTACTTCTATTTTGTTGCTCCTTTTCTTAGGTTTCTTTTTCTTTTTCTTTCTTCTGGTCAAAATAGTTGGCAATTTTTCCCTCTAGGTTGATTGTATCTCTTGAAGCATTAGTTTTGAGATTTTCCCCTCTTAAGGACTTTTGTAATCCTTCTTTGTGGCAATAAAACTTCTCCTCGATGTGGTTATTATAAAAAAAAACCCTAAACCCTAAACCCTAAAACTTACAACCCTTAACCCTAAACCCTAAAACCCTAACCCAAAACCCTAAACCCTAAACTAACCCTAAACTAACCCTAAACCCTAAACCTTAAGTAAAGATGACATTAGGAGTAGATCTAAAGAATTACCTAATCTTAACATTGTTATGGTGGCTAAAGAAAATATCTTCAAGAGACTTTCCCTTGACTATTAGAGAGATTTGAATATAAACCCTAACCCTAAATCATATTATAATATCATTTGTTATAGTATAATGTAGCATCATATATTTGAGCATATAGTGATGTGTTTTTGGATGTTATAAGATGTTATGAAATGTTTTAGTATATTATGGTATTGTGCCCTATACTTTATATTAATATAAATCCAAAATATTGATTTAATAAATCGATGATGAAATTTGTTAAATTTGATAGGAATTAGGTTGTAGTACCAAAGGTGCTATGCTTGTAGTCTAAAAAAGTAAGATTTTATATCAAAATAAATATTATATGTTGTAGCATAGTATAGCATCATATATCATAATATATTGTTATGTGCATTTGAAATTCATTTAGTATTTTAAAATCATGCAGTTGAGCCTACACTAGCATTATTTATAAAATTATTGATTTAGACTTTAAAATGGTGGAATTTGGCCAAATTCATAATAGGTAGAGCATGACATCATAATATATTGTTTCAAATTAAAATTTTTAAGTGATATGAATAAAATATATAGATTTTTATTATTTGACTAATTTTATGATTTTTATTTGAAGCAATCCCTTGTGATGTGATATGCAATATAATATACTATAATATAGTGAATTATAATATGGATGCCATAACATAGTGTAGCATCATGCATTATATCATACTATTGTGTATTACTACTTATTGTTTAGCATATTTTAGTTTGTTATAGTACGATATAGTAGAGTTTGTAATAGTAAAATTTATAAAAATATTGATTTATAGGCTGAGATGATGGGATTTGGCCAAATTTAAGGTAAGCTTTAGGGAACATCATTGGGGTGTGTTATGGTGTGTCATTTAATCAAAAGAATGGAATTTTGCATCCAAAATAAATGTTCATTTTTCAACCAAATTTTATAAATTTTTTGCTTAAAGTGATTCATTTAAAGGTGTAATGTAAGATAATATATTGTATGATAGCATATTAAAATATAATGTACATAACAATATAACTTCTTATATATACGAATGTGGTGGTTTGTTACTAAATGTTATTTTATATTTTAGTATGTTTTACTTTTGTTATAACATATTGGGTCAAAACTCACAAAAATGTTAATTTGAAGGTTGAGATGGAAGAATTTGGCCAAATTCACATCACACACCAAGAAATAACACCAAAAATATGCTATTTTGTACCATTTCTAATAGAAAAATAACAATTTTACATCCAAAATTAACATTATTCATATTTTGAGAAAATTTTATTATTTGTTCTATTTAAGTGATTCTAATGCGGTGTAATGTTAGATAATATATTATATTATAGAAAATTATAAAATAACATCATATATTATAATATAATATAATGTGTTAATTCCTACTATAATATGTTTAGCATGATATTGTATAGTTAGTTTGAGCTTGCACCATCACAAATCACAAAATGTTGATAACAATGTTAAGATGATGTAATTTGAATGAATACATTGTTAGCCTTTTGATTGAAGTATTAAAGGTGTGCATAAGAGAAGAAATAAGATTTGATGAGAATTCCATGTCAAGGACATGGAGGGAGATCCGTTAGATGGGGATCACTTGACATGTGAGGGGTCTATATCGAGGGCATAGAAGAAGAAAATATGTTGGGGAGAAGGTTTGAATTTGATTTAATTACATGTTTATGGAAAGAAGATTTGTTTGGGATAAGAATCTATAATAAAATTAAGATCAATCAACTTTAATTTATTTTCTTTTAATTGATGTGGAGGGAAATCTGCTAGAAATTTGGGCTTGAGTCCACTGGGGATCATGTATATGAACCTTCCACTAGAAAAGTAGATTCAGCCTATCTATTAGGGATTAAGATTTTAGTTTGATTTCATAGATTTATTTGGGGATGTATCCACTGGGAATAAGAGTTTGGTTGGATATTTATGATTTAGACTCTATTAGGGGAGTTAGTTTACTTTGTTTCCACTAGGAAGGTTGGTTTTGAATTTGATTTGTTTGCTTGACTTGTTTATATTTGATTTGGTACTCCACTGAAGAGATGGGTGTGATTTAACTCCACTGAGAAAAATTAGATCAGATTTAATTTAATTTGAGTTAATGTATGGACTCGCGATGGACCCACTAAGAAGGGCTATATTTGACCAACCTCGTTTATAAATCCAAATAGATAATCTATCGATGGGGTAAAGCTAGCCAACCTAAGGGGTTGCTTTCTTGTGCAATGATTGTGCTAGAAGAAGGTGTATAGACTTACATCCAAAGCTAGGAACATTTGTTGAGGATTGGATGCACAACAAATCAAACTACCTAGAACTACCGAGTGAATGGGGATTATGTCAACTCAAAAGTAGTCAAGATTAATTTTATCTTAATTGTATGTGATTTGATATGATTTGTTTGGTTTAGTTTGATTTTTAATTGAGGGCATAACCGCTAGGGTTATGAGGTCAATTAAATTTGATAGATTTAATTTATGGACCATGTCGGTGTCTGATAGACCCACTGAGAAGGGGCTATATCATACTTGTCCTATCTTAGATTTATAAATCTAAAGGGATAGTCTACTAGCCATGGGGTAGAGTTAGCCAACAAGGGGTTGTTTTCTCTGTGCATGTAAGCTGAAGAAGAAGGTACTTACATCTTCTAAAGGGGAATAACTAGTAGCAACAACAAATAGAACCCGACTTAGGGGTGACAACTAAGTGAATTTTGTTGGGGACTATATAACTCAAGAGTAATCAGACGATTCTTATAGGGAGTTTTGCTGACACTACCCTAAAGAAAAGATGCCTGCTTGGGAAAAAGTAACACTAGGGACCTCCTAATCCACAAGTGAATATATATTTGATTTATATGTTTGTGTGGACCTTATTGAGAGGACACTAGAAGGGGCTATACTTGACCTATCTAGATTTATTGGACCAAGGAGAATCCACATCCACAGACATATTCTCCAACCATACTAGAAAGGGGAACTATCTAATCCGATAGTAACCTAGATAATGTCTAAATAGGGTTGCAAAGGATATGATCCAAATATAGTGCCCATAGGGGAGGTGCTGCTAGGGGCATTATCCTAAGCCCTAGAAAAGAAAGCCAATAGGTGTATAGTGGCCAACTCAAGGAGAAAGCATAGCAGACTTACATTTTCCATGAGTGGTGTATGCTAAGGTGTGAGAACTAACCAACCTAAGGTGTATGTGCAGCATGAGTGGTGTATCCGTTAGCATAGTAAGAACCAACCAACCTAAGGTGTCCATCGGTGGGCAATGATTAATCTGGAAAGAAATCATGTAGGCAACTTTCTAAGAAGAATTGATCATCGTGATAGTCCGCGGGATAGATGTTGTTTGACAGAGTGACTACTGCTGGGAGCCGAGGAAAGATTGCACTTGAATCAATCAAGAGGGAAGGATCTTAGGGGACTTATCCTAAACCTCAAATATACTCGCCCAAGGCTAATCCTAGAAGAAAGCACAGATCACATCCCTTTAAACGAAGCTAACATGAGGTAGCTTGCCGGTCAAATAGTAAGGCCTACCAAACTAAGGTGCTCATCAGGTAATGGCCAAGTAAGGAAGGAAAATGTAGTACTTACATCTTCCAAAGCAAGAAGACCATTGGGACACTAGTAGGGTAGCATGTCCACTCAGAGCAATTGAGTGAGTGTCATTGATATCTCAACTCATAAGAGAGACAAAAGATATGTGTTTATTTTATATGTTTTTGTGTAGTTTGTGTTTGTGTTGTGTCGATGTAGGATATGATGCGCCGTGTTCTCACCTACACCTAAACACATCATGGAGGATTCACAAATAAGAATACTTTCAACATGGAAGAGATTGAATTCAAATGGAATTTTCATCGATGATAATTATTTTCAAACATAATTTATAATATTTTTTAAGTAGAGCCCATTGATTGGAAGCATTGGGTGCTCTTATGATTAATAAGCTATAAGATCCTCCTTGGTAGGCCTTCTATGGCAAAAGGCCTTCCCAAGCAAACTTGCCTCCCATCTTATGACGGCAACAATCAGTCTCCTTTGAACTAAAATAAGCTCTCCTACCTAGAAGGTTCTAGGATAGACCAATTTATTGAGAGCTTGAATCATTTTATCTTTGTACAACTCAAGATTTTGGCATACCTGCAGGCGCCTCTCCTCTAAACCTTAAAGCTATTCTAATCATAACTTGGCATTCTACTCTATTGTGATCTTGCTACCCACATCTATTCTTAGTGGTGGGAGTTCAACTTCTAATGGTAGAATAGCTTTGGACCCATTCATTAAGGGAAAAGGAGTAGACAGAGTTGGAGTTCTATATTTGGTGTCCAAGGCTTCAACTAACTACTCATGTCACTATCTCTTGTTGTCAGTTTCTTCTTCAATATTTGGATGAGAGTTTTGAAGGCTCGCCGTTGCCCTGATAGTTAATGGTAGAATATCTCCAATATATATGTCTTTTGGGCAAAGTTGTTGATATGCTTTTGAATGCTAAACTATTATATATATAATTTGTTACACTCTAAACCTATATATGATATGATTCCTAAACTGGACATGCCGAGATGTGACCTCTCAGTAGAATTGCCTTCTTCCATTTGGAAAAGTAGTAGTAGCTAAGATGAATCAAAGACCCTAGGTCATGATCTTATGGTCTTTGTGCTTGTATAAACAACGAAACCATATATGATCGAAAGATCGTCGATATAAGACACCATACACTAGAGTGTAGTAAAGTACTCTCTGGTTCATCTAATGGGATTGAGACTTCTCTTAAGGTAGTTTGACTTTATTTAGGTAATCCATGAATGGTTCTCCACCCAACTCCTCATCCTTCCAATGGAAACCTCCTTCAAGAGAGTACTTTTGATGATTTCAATATCAATAAAGGATGAGACTTATTTATTTTGACCTTTATTGATATGGAATCATCCTCAACATGCCAACTCTTAGCAAGCTTACTAAAGCATATGATATGATGTTCTCTCAGGAATCTTATAAATGGTAACCTAGGATTTACAAAATGGTGTACTTGTAATCATGGAGCTTGGGCTTTATAACCTTATAGACCAAATGATTTGGTTGATAACTAGTTGAGAATCCTTAATATGTTGATGTTTTGATGCTTAGAGTAAGGGCTAACTCCACTAATTAGTGCTTCATATTAAACTTCATTGTTGGTGCAAGGATTAGACATATAATAGATAATCTCATCACATTGTGATCCGGAGTTAAGAGAACTATTCTACCCCGCCTTTCTGGAATAGTAGATTAGATTCTCCTCTTTGAGAGGCACCATCAAAGCATCTCCCAACAAATGAATACTAGTATCCCCTAAGTTCATGATTTGTTCATCGGGGAGATCATCACTAAGCAGAGAGTCGATAAAAAGTGGGTGTGCTGCTAAAAAATTTACTAGCACTTGTCCTTTCATCGCACAGAGGGGTAGGAAGGTAATGTCAAACTATGAGAGGATCATGTACCAATGTGCTAACCATTATGATAGCATCATCGTATCATGAGATACTGTAGTGGATTAATCCTAGAGATTAAGTTCACCTTATGAGGAAGCATGTAGTACTATAGCTTTTGGGATGCAAAGAGTAAAACTAGGCAATGCTTCTCAATGGGTGGATAATTAGCCTCAGTAGGGATTAGATGATGATTGAGGTAGTAGAGTGCATTTTTCCATCCCTTCATCATTGGCTTGGGCCAACAAAGCACCAAGGGAGTCATCTAACATAGTAGTGTAAAGTATGAGAGGCTTGCTTGGGATAGGTCGCTAGAACCAAATGCCATCGTAATGCTTGATGTCTTCGAAGGAATGCTGACACTTGTCATCCCACTTGTACTTGGCATCCTTTTTGATAAATGTCGAGAATGGTTGACATCTTCCTTAGGTTGGATATAAAGCATCTTAGATATGCCAACCACCCTTGGAATGATCCGAGTTGAGTTAAACTTTTAGGGGTGGCATTTCTAATATCACCTTGATCTTCTCCAGATCAATTTCGATTCTCTGGTGTCGGACAACAAACCCAATGAATTACCTTGAAGCTACTCCGAATGCACACTTCAAGGGGTTCATTTTGAAGTTAAATTTTTTTAACTGTTTGTAAACTACTCTGAAGTCAAAGAGATGGCCATTGTTTACTCTAGTTTTGACCATGAGATCATTGACATAGCACTCAACTTGATGATGAATGAGTTCATCAAAGATTTGAGTAGCCCGCTGGTACATAGCAACGACATTTCTACGGTTGAAAGGCATAACCTTATAGCAATAGATTCTAATTGGAGTTTTAAAAGCAATGTTTCTTTCATCTTTAGTAACCATCTTTATTTGGTTATATCTAGATGAGCCATCTATGAAAGAGAAGACTGCATGCGATGTGGCAATGTCCATCATCAGCTTTGGGATTCATAGTAAAAATTTGTCTTTTGGACATGCCTTATTTAAATCCCTAAATTCAATGCATATGTGAATTTGGCCAATCTTTTTCTTAACTAGATGATGCTAGCTAACCAAGTAGGGTATTTTTCTTCCGGATGAAGCCAACATGGATCAATTTCTGACTTTATAAATGATTATTTTATGTCTAATCATATGCATTTTTGATAAGATTAGTAAGTAGGCTCTATTGCTAGTTTATGGACCACTATGAGCCAAATCTGCATCTCTTCATAACTCCATGCAAAGTAGTCCTTAAACTCAGCCAATAGTCTAACTAAGTCATTAGTTTCAATTTCATTCAACAAAGAACTAGTGTATGTATGGCATGTGGATCTTCTTCAGTTCTTAAGTTAATTTCTTGAGCTCGATGGTGACTTGATCTCTTCTTCAAACTCGATGCATCTATGTCTTCAAAATCATCTAGATCATTTCTAAGCACAGCTCCTCATATGAGTTAATGTGATTTTGAAAGAACCTATCGATTCCAAATGATTGATGACTAATGTAATCATCATCATCGACCGACCTCTAATCAAATCCTAGTCCCATTTGATTGAGAGCTTTTGCATTTATTCTACATATTCTTTTGAAGTAACTGTTTTCCAAGTATATGGGATTAACCATTTCTTTGCTAAATTATAAACACAAGGCAAGTACCAATCAAAAGGTAATTCTATTAAATCTTTATATGAATCATCCTCAAGTTCTATATCAACTTCTTGACTTGAGGATGATGCTTCAAAGAACCTCTGAAGTCTTCACATGTGGATGACATGGGGCTTCCTTAACTACCAAACCCTCAACTTTTGAGAGGAATGTGGGTTAGAGCTAAGGTTCCCAACCGATGCCTAACTATTTCATATAGACTTGATACACTTATGCTTTGCTTTGAGCCCGCCTTTCATCTATCTAGCTCAAGTGTCACCTCCAAGGGAATCTCAGTTGGCTAGTGTGCTAACCATATAAGACTCATCCTATGAACTATATTCTATGTCTATATGGATAGAAGTTTACTCTATTGAGACATATCTCTTATTTGGCCAATAATGAGGTTTTCCACCCTAGGACTACCTCAACCAAAGCCTCTTCCTCTAGTGGAGGTTAGGTCATCCTACCCAAATATTCAATGGAGTAACAAACTATGGTGGAATCTAATGTCGCTCCATTTCCTCTCCAGTCTAATTCTCCCATTTTATTTTTCATTTTCTTTCTTTTTTCTTTTTTTTTCTTTTTTTTTTATTTTCTTTTATTTTAAACTTTGGCCAAGTTCACAAGAATAGACTTGTTGATTTTGAGGAGGTAGTGCGCATCCATATATATGCCAACCTCATGAACTATAAATGGATTCAAATCTCCTTTGACACAGTAGACGATCCCACCTCTCACAAATTTCATACATTGATGTAGAGAGGATGGAACTATGTTGTTCTCATGCATCCATATTCTCGCAAGCAAAGAGTTAAAAGATGTATTCGAGTCTATAATGTGAAACTTGGCTTTGGTCTTTCAATCATCTATCTCCAAGGGCAACACTATGGAGCCTAAGGCCTATTGACATCACTTTGGAGTGTGGATTCAATCTTCCCATCTGACTTAGAGTCTTACACACTAAGAGTTCCTAGTCATAAGACACTTCTAACAATTAAAACCCTTAACCTAAGCCTAAAGACTTAGAAGGTTAACCATAGTTATTGCTTAAGATTAGATAATTCAATTTTCCTACAACCCAAATCCAATCCATGTTAACCTTCTCAAACCAAATCTCAAGTTCAATTCAAACATAAATTCAAATTTAAATCCAAACCCAAATTCCAAAATCAAAAGATTTAAGCCCATGATCAAATCCAAACTTGAAACCCTTCCTAAGCCATATGACCTATCCTATGGACTTAATAATCCAAATCAATCCAAAATAAATTGATTTTCTCATAATCAATTTATATCTTCAATCATCTTACTAAATATAAATTAAATCTACATTCAAATAAACAAAACTAAATCAAACTAAATCAAATTAAATCAAAACCCTTCCTAAGCCAAATGACCTATCCCATGGACTTAGCCAAATCTAATCCAAATCAAGTCAAACTCAATGATTTTCTCAAAAATCAACCATATTTTCAATCATCTTCACAAATTTAAATAAAATATACATTTAAATCATCAAAACAAAATCAAACCAAATCAAAATCCAAACCTAAGCCACATGACCCAACTCAATGGACTTAACCAAATTCTTTCATTCCAAAATCCAAATTCAATTGATTTTCTCATGAAACATTCATACCTTCGATCATATTCACAAATATATATGAATTCTACAATCATCAAGTGAAACCAAAATCAACCCAAGTCAAACCAACTTAACCCTTTGACTTGAAATGTACAAATGAACCAAAACCCATTTGAACCCAAGTAATTGTAATTGAATTCATATATCAATCCCAAATCTATATAAAACTCAACTAAATCAAACTTAACCCAAAATCAACTAAACAATTGGTTCACTTGACCCAAATGCCAATTTGACCTATTTTAGCCAAGTTCTAATCCTACCCAAATTGATTGAACCAAGCTCATCAAAACCTCCCATCATGATTGTTGATCACCCTAGTTGATCAATTGTCACAAATTGGGTCAAACCAAGTCAACTTCATCATTTGACCAACTCAACCCCTTAACCCATATGAACCCAAACTAGCCAAATTATAACCTAAGCCAAATCCCTTGAAAACAATGATTCATACCAAATTAAAATCAATATTTGAATATGACTTGACCTTCAATTGAGTCAAACCAAATCCAATTGGCCCTCTTGACCCAAGTTGACCCAAATTGACATAAAAGACCAAATTGGGTCAAATCAAAATATAAACCAAATTGATTGCAACCAATGGCTCAAGTTCATTCCAAATTGATTTTTGAACTTGACCAAAGCCATGATTGGACCCAATTGAACCCAATTGACCTATTCAATTTGACCTAAAGGTTCAAGTTGGTATAAATCAAAACCAAATCCAAATTAATTGAAACCAAAGCCTACAATCATCTTCAATTGGTCAACTAAACCCAAACAAACACCCAACCCATTTGGCTAATTTGGTCAAATTGGTCAACTAACCCATTTGACCCAAATGAATTCAAATGAGCCAAAATCAAATCTAAGCCAAACTAAACCAAACCAATTGAACCAAAACATCCCAAATGATCATATGAACTTAACTTGGTTTGACCTAATTTAAATAAAATTGGTCAACTTGACTAACAACCTAATTTGACCTAAATGAGTCAAATTGAGCCAAATAACCAAATAAACTCCATAACTTGAAATTTAAACCCACTTTGGATCATTTTAAATCTGCCCAAATCAAATCTAATGCCAAATGATCATTCTACCCTTGGGTCAAGGGCATCACATGGGACAAATCACCCATTCTTGCCACTGGTAATCTCCAATGGTCCACCTAGCACCAGACACTACCCAACCTTACAGGGGTGGTTGTCAACCATGACTCATGGGAGGTGAAATCACTCACCTCCCCATTGCATTTAAAACCCATAGACACCCATAATTCCTCCTTGGAAGCCACCATACCACAACCAACCAAGCGAACTCACCTCCTCCTCACTTCCACCCATGACTCTAAGATGGTCTGATGCCACTGGCCAAACCAAATCCCACTGTCATCAAGATGAGGGGTTATACACCCCTCATTTCACTCAAACACATGCACAAAATCATTCCTTGAGCTACCTAACAAGATAAAAATTATTAACCTCCATGTTCTTCATCAAAAATGCCATTCCTTTCCAAACACACTTTGACCTAACTTCCTCATTTCTCCATCAAACTCAAATTAACTTCGACGCACCTTCTAGGCCTCATTGAGCAAGAATGAATCATCTCCCAAGCTTTAAACCAAGGTGGGACTTCATCAAAGTTGAGCTCCAAATCATTAGTTCATGGCCTTCAAGTGAATGTAAGGAATTGATCCAATTTGCTCAATTCTTCATACTAGATGAAGCTTCTTCAATCATTTGAACCACATCTTGAGCTCGGAGGTAGGCTTCCAAAATGATCTAGCCAAAACTATGTTGAGATTTTAAAGAAAACTACATCTCATGTGATCTTGACTGGATCCTTATCATGCTATGAAGGTGAGATCCTTTGAGTTGATGAGCTCCAAGTAAGTTTGGATCAAGTGAGTAATGGTGGATGGACTCCATTCCCTCACTCATGTTAGATCGTGCCGTGTGATTAAATCCACTAGATCGATCCATTTAATCCTATTGTGATTAATCAGCCATATTAGATCTACAATGGATGAGAAAATGCATCCGCCGCTGTCATAAATAATAATAATAAGTTTAAGTAGCAATCTCCACCACATGGAAAGTAAACAACAACAATAGATTATATTTTAATTAGGCTTAATTAATCATTTTAATGGCAAACTTCTAAAATCATAAAAAATTCATAGAAATAAAAAATACAAATAAATACTCATTTTAATGGTATTTAAGAGAAATAATTAAAATGAACTAATTTTGAATAGTAATTAAGGTTTAATTAAGGTTTAATTATTAAATTAATTAGCTTAATTACTTTTTAATTATTGAGCAATTAAAAACAAATTTTGTGGGTTAATTTAATGGGATGACATCTGCCTCCCATGATTTTCTTGGAATTTATTGCTCACTTAATTAAAATTGACTAATTAAACCTTAACTACTATTTTAAGTTAATTAATGATTTATTAACCCATGAATAGTAATAAATTAAATTAAATTTATTAATCAATGTTCAATGTAGTGAACTATAGGATTAAACTTTCTAAGTTCATTTAACCCTTTTTTAAAATGAAATTAATTAAGATAAATAATTAAATCACTTAATCAAATTGAAATTATAATCACATAAACCTAATTATTTAAATCATGGGGTAGATCTTTAGGTGTTTAATAACCTAAAGAGTTTAATGAAATTGGTTAGTCCACATGTGTAAAACCATAAGATAATAAGTCCTAAATCCTAACTATTAATCAAAATTACATTAACCCCTTTTATTTCCTAGATCATTGTAAGTTTATTTTCCATGCATATCATGTTGGCTCATAATTATTTAGTTAATTACTTTAAGACATTGTATATTTTAATTCATCCAACTAAGGGTTCAACTTACTAACCCATAAAATCAACTTAATTACATTTCAATTAGATCAAATCACTAATGTGGGAAAGGGTTTAAAACAACAAGTGATGATTTCTCTTTTCCTCTTTAAATCAAATCAAATCCAAAACTTAATTAGAAAAGAAGCATTGATTTGCTTCAAATAATCTTATTTGATTTGATTATCCTTAAGAACTAGTTTGGTTGAATGAATCACATGCTTATATTTGATTGTCCTCTTCCAATCATGTTAAATTTGGTATGTCATTTGAATTGTGCATCCATCTTTCAAAATCATGTAAAATAAAATTGATTTCCTTTATGTAAGCTTGCATGTGTTGATTTAATTTAATATATGAGTGGATATTATCTCTATTAAATCCAAATGTATTTTTCAAAAGCTTATAAATGAATAATAATATGTGTTATGATGCTAGTTATAAATAAATAAGAAATGCATGTGCTTATAGCTTAAGTGTATGAATGTTGAGTTCTCTTTCCTCTATTCATGTGTTGATTTATATAAGATTGAATGGTAATGGTTATATAGTTTGGACATCCCGAACACAAGGCTTTAGCTAGCCCCAAGGAGGTCATTTGATTACCTCACTTCCCTCGTTTGTTACTTAGTTGATGAAATCGAAAAGAAGAAATGATGAATCTGACTTTGTTCATTGTTAAAAAAAAAACCAAAACATAAACCGAAAAAAATAAAATAAAACCTAAACCTAAACCTCAAAATAAAAAATAAAACCTAAACCTGAAAAATAAAATAAAAATAAAACTAAATTAAAAAATAAACCTAAACCTAAACCTAAACTTAAAAAATAAACTAAAATTAAAAACCTAAACTAAAGTAAATAAACCTAAAATAAATAAACTAAAAAAAAATAAATAAAAATAAACTAAAATAATTAAAAAAATAAACAAAATAAACCTAAACCTATTAGTTTACTTAATTTATAAAACCTAAACCCTAAACCTAAACCCTAAACCTAATCCTAACCTACCTAAACCTAAACTAACTAAACTCTAAACCTAAAAAAAAACCTAAACTAAACCAACCTAAACCTAAACCCAAACCTAAACCCTAAACTAAACCTAAACCTAAACCTAAGAACTAACCTAAACCTAAAGAAACCTAAAAACCTAAACCTAAACCCTACCAAACTAAACCTAAACCTAAAACCTAAACCCTAAAGTTTAAACACTAAATAAATTAACCTAAATCTAACTAAAACCTAAACTAAAACCCTAAACCTAAAAGTTTAAACAAACCCTAAATCCTAAACCCTAAACCCTAACCATAAACCCTAAACCATAAAACCCTAAACCCTAAAAACCTAAAAACCTAAACCTAAACTAAATAAAACCTAAAAATAAAATAAATAATAAAACCTAAACCTAAATAAAAAATAATGAATACTAAACCAAAAAAAACCTAAACCTAAACTTAAAAATAAATAAAAAATAAAAAAATAAACTAAAATAAAATAAAGAAAAACTTAAACTAAACTAAAAAATAAAATAAACCTAAAAATAAAAAACCTAAATAAAATAAAAAATTAACATAAAATTAAAATAAACCTAACATAAAATAAAATAAAAACTAAATAAAATCCTAAACCTAAAAAATAAACGTAAAAGTAAATAAAAAATAAAACCTAAACCTAAAAGAAAAAATAAAACCTAAACCTAAACCAAAAAAAAACCTAAACCTATAAACTCAACTAATAAATAAACCTAAACCTAAACCTAAACTAGACCTAAAAATAAACTAAAATAAATAACCTAAACTAAAGTAAATAAACCTAAATTAATAAACTAAACTAAATTAAATTAAAAAATAAACCTAAATAAAAAAATAAAAATAAAGTAAACTAAAATAAATAAAATATAAACTAAATATCCTAAATTAACCTAAAAGAAAATGTTTACTTAATTAAAAAAAACCTTAAACCCAAAACCTAGAACCTAAACACTAAAACCTAAAAAACCCTAAACCCTAAACCCTAAACCTTAAAAGCATAAACCCTAAACCCTAATGCTAAACCCTAAACCCTAAAACCCAAACCCTAAACCTAAACATAAAGTCGCTAAATAAATTAAAAAATAAACCTAAACGCTAAAACCTAATAGAACTAAACCTAAACCTAAAATAAGAATAAAACCTGACAAACATCATCAAAGGCTATCTAGAAAAATAAAATAAAACATAGGGTGGTGGGGATCCGAGTGGTTGATATGGAGGTGGTGGTAGAGGTGGTTATAAGGATACAACCGTGGAGGAAGATATATGATGGTGATCCAAGAGGCTGGTGGTCAAATAAAAATATAGAATAAACTGAAACTATGAAAAGAGACAGTTCTAGCTATCTCGGGTTTTTGATTTACTCTATGCAAGCTCATTTTTGATCTATGTCATCACTTGTGTCTTAGAAAATTTGGTGTGCTACTTAGTTGATGAAATAAAAGAAGAAATAAAATTTGTTCTCTAAAAAAAAAACCTAAACCCAAAATAAAACTTAAACCTAAACTAAAAAAAAAAAACCTAAAATAAAAATAAAATTAAACTAAACTACAATAAAATAAACTAAACCTACAATAAAATTAAACTAAACCTAAACCTAAACCTAAATTAAAGAAAATTAAATAAACTAAAACTAAACCTAAATGTAAACTTAAAAATAAAACCTAAAAATAAACCTAAAATAAAAACCTAAAACCTAAACTAAAAAAAATAAAATAAAACCTAAACTTAAAATAAAAATAAAAAATAAAACCATAACAAATAAAATAAAAATAAAATAAAACTAAAAAAATAAACATAAACCTAAACCTAAAAAAAACTAAAATAAAAATCTAAACTAAAATAAATTAACCTAAAATAAATAAACTAAACTAAATAAAATAATAAAATAAACTAAAATAAATAAAAAATAAACTAAATAAACTAAATAAACCTAAACCTACTAGTTTACTTAATTAAAAAAAAAACCAAACCCTAAATCCTAAGCCTTAAACCCTAAACCCTAAACCCTAAACCCTAAATCTTAAACCTACAACCCTAAACATTAAACCCTAAAAACTCCTAAACCCTAAACCCTAAACCCTAAACCTAAACTATAAATAAAAAAATAAAAATAAAAAATAAAAAAACCCTAACCCTAAACTATAAACCCTAAAAGTAACCTAAACCTAAATAAACTAAACCCTAAACCCCAAACCTAAACTCTAAACTAAATAAACCATAAACCCTAAAACCCTAAACCATAAACCCTAACCCTAAACCCTAAAACCTATAAACCTAAAAAAAATAAACCCTAAACCCTAAAACCCCAAATAAACTAAAAATAAAACCTAAACCTAAACTAAATATAACCTAAGAATAAAATAACATAAACATAAATTAAATATAATAAAATAAAATAAAAACCTAAACTAAAATATAAACCTAAACCTAAACCTAAAAATAAAATAAAATAAAAAATAAAAATTAAAGTAAAATAAAATAAATAAAACCTAAACTAAATTAAAAAATAAAATAAACCTAAAATAAAAAACCTAATAAAATAAACCTAAATGTAAATAAAAAATAAAATAAAAGAAAATAAATAAAACTAAAAAAAAAATAAACCAACCTAAACCCTAACTAACTAAACCTAAACTTAATAAATTAAACACTAAACCCTAAACCCTAAAATAAAAACTAAAATAAAAAAACCTTAAACTAAATAAACTAAAACCTAAAAAAAAAAACCTAAAACCTAAACTAAATAAACCTAAAAAATAAAATAAATACTAAACTTAACCTAAATAAAATAAAAAATAAAAAAAATAAAAAACCTAAACTAAATAAACCTAAACCTAAAATAAAAAAAATAAAAAAATAAAAACCTAAACCTAAACCTAAAAAAATAAACTTAAAATAAACCTAAAATAAAATAAATCTAATAATAAAACCTAAATAAAGTATAAAATAAATAAAAAACTAAATAATAAAGACTAAACCTAAACCCTAAAAATAAAAAAATAAATAACCTAAATCCTAAAAATAAAAATCTAACCTATATAAACCTAAAATTTAAACTAAAACCTAAAATAATTAAAGATCCTCTAAACCTCCCTAAAACTAAAACTAAAACCCTATCCCTACTTAAACTATAACATTAAACTCTAAGAACTTAATGCATACACTATCTACCCTATGTCTTAAAAAAAACTAAAATCAAAAGAAGAAAACCCAAACTCTAAAAAAAACCTAAAACCTAAACCTTAAACTAAATAAACTTAAACCTAAAATTAAAAAATAAAATAAACCAGAAACACTAAAATAAACCCTTAAAATAAATAAACCAAAACTAAACCTAAAACTAACCTAAACCTAAACTAAATAAAATTAAATAAATTAAATATACCTAAATATAAAAAAAAAAGAAAACCAAAAAATAACCCTAAAAAACCTAAAATAAACCTAAAAAAAAATAAAAAAAATAAAACCTAAACTTAAATAAAATAAAATAATAAACCTAAAAATGAAATAAAATGAAAACAAACCTAAAAAAATAAACATATACTTAAACCTAAACCAAAATAACTAAAATAAAAATAAACTAAAAAATAAATCAAAATAAATAAACTAAACAAAAAAAATAAAAAGTAAGAAATAAAAATAAATAATAATCTAAACTTATTGTTTATTTAATTTTAAAAAAAAACCTTAAATAAACCTAAATCTAAACCTAAATAAACCTAAAAAAATAAAAAAAAAATGTATTAAAAAACCAAAATAAACCCTAACCTAAACTAAATAAATAAACTAAACTAAAACCTAAAACCTAAACTAAAACCTAAACCAAATAAATAAACTAAACTAAACCTAAACTAAAAAAATAAACATAAACCTAAACCTAATAATATAATAAACTAAAATAAATAAACTAAACAAAATAAAACCAAACTAAAAATAAAATAATAAATAAAATAAAACCTAAACCTAAAATAAAAAAAAATAAATAATAATAAATAAATATAAAATAAACCTAAAAAAAATAAATAAATTAAAAAAACCTAAACCTAAAATAAACTAATAAAATAAACTATAAACCAAATAAAATAAAAAATATAAACTAAAATAAACTAAAAAAATAATAAAAAATAAAAAATAAATATAAAAATATAAAAAAATAAAAATAAACTAAATAAAAAAAAACAAATAAAAAAAAAAATAAACTTAAAAATAAAAAACTAAACTAAACCTAAAAGAAAACCAAAACCTAAACCTAAACCTAAACCTAAACAAAAAAATAAACCTAAAAAAATAAAAAATAAATAAACCTAAAACATAAAATAAACTAAACTAAAATAAAACCAAACCTAAACCTAAAATAAACTAAACCTAAACCTAAATAAAAAAAAAAAAAATTAAACCTAAACCTAAAAATAAAATAAAAATAAAACTAAACTAAAAAATAAACATAAACCTAAACCTTAACCAAAAAAATAAACTAAAATAAAAAACCTAAAATAAATAAACTTAAATAAAAATAAAGAAATAAACCTAAATAAAAAATAAAAAATAAAATAAACTAAAATAAATAAAATTGAACTAAATAAACCTAATCCTATTGGTTTACTTAATTTAAAAAAAACCCTAAACACTAAACCCTAAATCCTAAACCCTAAATCCTAAACTCTAAACCCTAAATCCTAAACCTATAACCCTAAGCCCTTAACCCTAAACCCTAAGCCCTAAAAAACCCTAAACACTAACCCTAAACCCTAAACCCTAAAATCTTAAACCCTAAAACCCCAAAACCCTAAACCCAAAATACTAGATCTATTTGGCCTATAACTTCCTCTCTTAATTAACCTTGCTTAACCCCTTTTATTTTACTTATGTTTAATTTTCTTGTTTGGAATGAGAGGGATCACCCTCTATTCATAATCGTATTAGAAATCTTTATTGCATTCAATATATTTAATTACTTATTATTTTGGAGCCTCTTATCCATGCTAATAAAATTAATCATGTTGCTAGAATGATTCAATAAATTTTTCTCTAATATTAGTAATAAGATTTGATGTTATTAGAATAATTTTGAGGTTTCTATTATTGATGATTTTCAACAAGTTGTTAATGCTCAAATCTTTTATGGTGACTATTGTGTTTTGGGATCTTTTATTTATGCATCTTGTTATAGATCTGGTAGTAATCTTCTTTTGAATAATTTGAGGAATTTTACTCCCTCGGTCAACAAACCTTGTTTTATGGGTGGTGATTTTGACACTATTTTATTTTCTTTTGAATGAAGTGGTGGCTACTCTCCTAATATTTATTCCATGGAAGATTTTTCCAATCTAATCCTTGATTGTAATTTGATTGATATTGGCTTTAAGGGTTCTAATTATACTTGGCAAAACTCTAGACTTTGATAAAGATTGAACCTGATTCTTCTTAATAATCCTTGGATTACTCAATGACCCATTACTTCTATTGATCATTTAAGCATAACCTTGTCTAATCATACTCTTCTTCTGGTTTCTATTAAAGATAATTCTAATAGATTACATAAATCCTCTCTTTTAGATTTCACAACATGTAGATTCAAAGATATATTAGCTTTTTTGATGTTGTGGCTAATAATTGGAAAGCTCCTTTACATCTTCATAATTTGATTATGGGGATTGAGTAGACTTTGGTTTAAACTTAAAAGACTTAAACAAAATTTGGGTTGGAATAAGCATTATTTAAAACCTTTTGATAATATTAAAGATATGGAAAAATGGTGTGTGATCTTGAAGTCTATGTCTGATCCTTCTAAGATTAAGGACTTGACTTAGACGAAAGACAAACTTGTTAACTTCCAAAATATGGAAGAGACTTACTTGTCCCAAAAAGGTTCTAGTAAGCATATTGCAGATGGTGATAGGAATAGTAGTTATTACCTTACTTTAGTTAATAAAATGAGAGCTTTAAATAATATTCTAAAACATAAAGATGATAATGGTGTTTGGATTATAGAGAATAATGATATTATGGAATCGAATATTAATTACTTTAGAAATATGCTTAGTAAGAGTTGCTCTTATGAAGTTATTCTAAATTGCATTTGATTCCTTCTATTATTACTAATGATGATAATGATTTTCTTACCATTGTGCCTAATGAAGATGAAAATGTTACAAGTCCATAATAGCATGAATATAGATTATGTTGCTTGTCCAGAGGGTTTCACTACTCAGTTGTTTCAAAAATGTTGGTTTATTATTAAAAATGATTTGATTGAGGCTGTGGTTTATTTTTTTAATGGTAATCCTTTTCCTAGATATTTCTCTTGTACTTCTATCAATCTCATACCTAAGAAAGATAATCCAAACTATTGGAGTGATTTTAGACCTATTCATCTTTGCACCTTCTTTAATAAGTTGATTTCAAAAATTCTAACCAACAAGCTTAGTCCTTTAATTAATAAAATTATCTCTCTCAACCAAATTGGTTTTATTGGAGGTAGATCTATTTCTAATAATATTTTACTGGCCCAAGAATTAATTGAAGATCTTGATGCCAAGACTAGAGGTGACAACACAATTTTCAAATTAGATACTACCAAAGCCTTTGATAACATTTCTTGGGACTTTCTTTTCTATATACTAAATTTATTTGGATTTTCTGATAAATTTATTTTTCTTATTAAAAAGTATATTAATAATGCTCGATTTTTGATAATGCTTAATGGGGAAGACTTGGGTTTCTTTCCATCTTCCCAAGGCTTAAGATAAGGGGATCCTTTATCTCCTGCTTTATTTATTATCATTGTTGAGTACTTATCTAGGAGAATCAATGATTTATTCTTTAACAATCCTAGTATGTACTACAGAACTCTTGGTGGTCTTCCTATTTCCCATTTAAGCTATGTAGATGCTTTCATTATTTATTGCAAAGCTACAATTCATCATATCAAGCATCTTAAGTATTTTCTAAGTAGATTTGGTACGGAAAGTGACCTTTCTATCAATGATAACAAAAGCTATTTTATCACTTCCTCTCGTATCTCCAATAATAAAATCAATCAAATCCTACATATCATTAATTTTAAGCATCAACACTTACCTTTAAAATACTTGGGTGCTGCTTTCTTTAAAGGCTTGAAATGATCCCATCTCTTTGATGAGTTAATTCAAAAAATCTTAAATTAAATTTCTATTTTGGAATTCCATTTTTTTTCCTTTGGTGGAAGGCTCACTATTCTTAAAAGCACTCTCAATTTAATGCCTTTAACTATTATCCCCACTCATGCTACTCTCATTAGAATTGATTGCTTGCTTAATAAATTTTTTGGGGGCTCCAATAACTCTACCAAAAGAATTCATTGGACATCTTGGCATAAATGTTGTAGTCCTTTGGGTGAAGGTGCTCTAGGTTGCAAACCTATTCGTGAAGCTATCACTACTTTCTCTCATATGCTATGGTGGAATTTTAAAAGGAATTATAGCCTTTGGGCTAATTTTATGATGGAAAAATATTTCCAAGGTAAACACCCTCTTATCTGTGCTTATAAAGATGGTGACTCTCCAGTTTGGAAAAGGCTTTGCTCCATTAAATGGGTTGTAGAATCCTTAATATCTTGGGGTATGCAGTCGGGTACTTCTTTCTTTTGGCAAGACAACTGGATTGGTAACGGCTCCATTGACACCCTTTATCTACCCACTCTACTTCTCATCGAGTTAACTCTTTTTGGATTAATAACAATTGGAATGAAAGTAAACTTGAGAATTATATCCCTATTTCTCTTTTTAACAATTTTAGAAATATCTCCATTTCTTCTAAGATCTAATTCTTTATAAGCTTTTTTATAATGTTGATTTTGTTCTTAAAGAGGTTTGGAATTTTATTTGAGTTAAGCAGAACCCCTTGAATGTCTTTATTAAACTTTGGAACTATATCATTCCCATTTTCTATTTGATTTTATCTTGGAGGAGTTTCAATAACATTATTCCTGAGGACTCTTTGCTCTGGACTAAAGGGTTTCATTTACCATCAAAATGTTATTGTTGCTTTCATATTGAAAATTTAAATCATGTTTTTGTCAATGGTGATATTGCTTCTAAATTATGGCTTTGGTATGATGATTTATTTAATACCAACTATTTTGATGGTTCTCTTTCTTTATATCAACTTCTTGAAGTTTGTTTCAAAAAACTATGAAAGGCCATATCAAAGTATTAATTGATATTAGCCTTCTAGGTTCATCCGATGGTTATAAATGATGCTAAATATTGTGGCACTCCTATGAGCCATAAAAGGATCCTGATTAGAACTAAAGAAAAAAAATTCATGCTCTGTTTAATGCCAATCTTATTTGTAACATTCAGTTTAGAGTTTATAAATTTGTGGCTAAAAAATTTATTATCATTCTGTCTGACTTGGACCCTTATAAAGGTGCTAGGATTATCCATTGGATGAAAGAAAGATAACTTGATTAAAGTGAATATGGTTTTTATAGATTCCAATAAATATGGTGGTAACCTTATGGATTCTAAAGGTGTCATTTGTGCTTTGTATCATCTAAAAAGTTTGTCTATTATTTTTGCTAAACTTATGGCTATTAATAAAGCTATTGAAACTTGTTTGAATAAAGGTTTTCAACATCCGGTTTAAATTGATGCTCTCTTGCTTCTTGACATGCTTAATTCCAATAGAAATGGGAATGCTGAATTATTTTATCTCCTTAATCATACTCTTCTTTCTCAAGTTTTAAAATTTTACATCCTTTGTGAAGGTAATGCTTGGATTTTTGGCTAAGCTAACTTAACTGAGTTCACTTTATTTGACAACCAAATGTTGCCTAAACTATTAAGAGCTTGATTAATCTAGATACCGGATTGCCTTATCTCAGATTATAATTTCTTGGCTTGGTTTCTTTTATGTTAGTTTTTCATGAGCCTTTGCTTTTGTTTTTTTGTTAAACCCTCTTTGGGTTGTGGTTATTTGCTTATTTTCACTCTTTGGTTGGAGATTATTGGTTTTACTTTTTGGCTGTTTGTCCTGGTGGTTATTGTCATTGCCTGGGTTGATTTGGTTTTTTCGGCCCTCGGCCCTGTAGCTACTGTCTGTTGGTTTTTACCACATTTTTTCCTTTGCTATTTTTGATAAGCTCCTATTGGGTTGTGGCTTTGTATGCTATTGTATTTTCCTCTTGTATGGGTTTTACCTTATTTCAGGGATTTTTCCTCAGTTACTTTTTTTGGATCTACTATGGTGGTTGAATGGATGGTTTTGTTCGGGTCAGTTGACTGGTCTAGCTAGTTGGCTATCTTAACTATTTTTTTCCTTTTATGTTGGTGACATAGGGGACTATTGGGTCATTTAGCTTTGGCTTCATTTTCAGGAGGTTTTGTATACTTTCTCCATCTTGTTGATGGGATTAGTGGTCTTTTGCGATTCTATTTTATTTCTTTTGGTTTTGGTTTTGTCCTCTTCTTATTAGCCTTCCTCTCTGTCAGCCTTTTGGTTATTATTCTAGGTTGTTTTTTTTGGTGGTTGTTATTTTCCGGTCTTGGGTGATTTTGGCTTGATGGTCGCTATTGGTCTTACATTGACTTTTTTCTACTATGGTGGTTGTCTAGAGACTATTTGGTCGGATTGGTTGGTTGTTTCTCTATTGTGTGGTGTTTTGCTAGTTTTCTTTCCTTGGTCGATGGGGATCTTTCCTTTATTGGTCACTAATGATGAGCTATTGTGATCTCCTTATGGATGTTTTACTTACTTTTGGTGGGAGGACTTTAGTTGTCCTTGGAATATTGGTTGCTTTTCTTGTTGGTTTTTTTCTTCTTCTTCTTAGCCAATTTGTTACACCTTTGGTTATTGGCCAAACCTTTGTTTATCCTTCTAAATTGGGATTTTGGTTTCTAGTGATTGGTGGCCTTTGGCTTCCTTTTGTGGTGTTGGCCTTGGTTGTTACCTTCGTATGGTGGTTTTGTTATGTTTCTTGGTTCCATTAGCTTGACCAATGATCTTGTCAGAACTTGGTTGTCTTTTATGTGATTGGCCTTTTAGTGGGTTTTAGTTGGTCGAATGGTTACTAGTTGTTTTTTCGCTATTTTTTTTGGTGACTAAATCACTATGGATTGCTTGCCTTGGATGTGTATGTGCATGCTATGATGGCTTTGATGCTACTCACTCTGCCTTTGGTAGCTTTACATATGACTATAACCTTCTTATAAAGTTTGATGCTCATATGAATTGTTGCCCATTGATGATCTTAACTGAGCATGAGCCTTTTCTCGCCTCTCTCCTTTTGCTCTCTTTATCCTTATCCTTTCATATATGAGTTTTTCCTTGGTAGTGTTTTCCTTAGAATTCTTTCATAGGTTGGAACTTTACCGTAGGCCTAGTCATTTCTCACCACCCTACTGTTGTGGACCTTGCTTATCATGCTTTCAAACCAATCACCAATCGCCGACTCAACCTTTTTTTCATTCTCTATTTTGTTTTACTGTACATTTTGCTCTCATTCTTGTTTGTTATTTGCTCTTTTTTTTTTTCTTCTAATGTTTAGATGGGGTATCTCTTTAGGTTTCTTCACATTAGTGGTAGAATTAGCTTTATCTCTTTAAGGACATTATTTCTTTTCCTTTATGGTAATAAAGTTCTAACTTTTCAAAAAAAAACCCTAAACCCTACCCTAAACCTAAACTAAACAAACCCTAAACCCTAAACCCCTAAACTAAACATTAACCAAAACCCTAAACCCTAAACCCTAAACCCTAAACCCTAAAACCCTAAACCCTAAACCCTAAACTAACACTAAACCTTAAATCCTAAAAACCCTAAACCCTAAACTTTAAACCCTAAACTAACCCTAAACCCTAATATAATCCTAAACCCTAAACCCTTAACCCTAAAATTAAACTAAACCTTAAACTTAAACCTAAATTAACTTAAACTTAAACCCTAAACTATAAACTTAAACTAAACCTAAACTATAAACCTTAAAACTCCTAAACAAACCTAAACCCTAAACCTAAACTAAAACTAAACCCTAAATCTAACCTAAACCTAAAACCCTTTAAACTTAAAACCTAAACTTAAAACCCTAAACCCTAAACTAACCTACCTTTAAAACCCTAAACCCTAAAACCTAAATTATAAAAAAACTTAAACTTGCCTAAACACTAAACCCTAAACCCTAAACCCTAATAAACCCTAAACCCTAAACCCTAAAACCCTAAACCCTAAAACCCTAAACGCTAAACTCCAAACCCTAAACCCTTAAAACCTAAATACCTAAACCTAAACTAAACAAAACCTAAAAATAGAATAAATAAAAAACCTAAAATAATAAAACTAAAATTGAAACCTAAACTTACACGTAAAAAGAAAATTAAAAAAACTAAAATAAAATAAAATAAATAAAAACTAAGTAGACTAAAAAATAAAGTAGACTAAAATAAAAAATAAAATAAAACTAAATAAAAAATAAAATAAAACTAAACCTAAAAAATAAACTAAAAAATAAATAAAAAATAAAACCTAAACCTAAACTAAAAAAACCTAAACCTAAATAAAATTAAAATAAAATAAACTAAATAAAACCTAAACCTAAACCCAAATAATCTAAACATAAACCAAAAACCTAAACTAAATAAAATAAATAAAAAAATAAACTTAAACCTAAACTAAAAAAATAAAACCTAAAATAAATCTAAAATAAAAACCTAAAACTAAAAAAATTAAATAAAAACATAAACCTAAACCTAAAAATAAAAAATAAAACTAAAACTTAACAAAAAAACTAAACTAAAAAATATACTTAAACGTAAACCTAAACCTAACAAATAAATTAAAATAAAAAACCTAAACTAAAATAAGTAAATCTAAAATTAATAAATTAAACTAAATAGATAAACCAAAATAAAAAAAAAATAAACTAAAAAAATACAAAATAATATAAATAAACTAAATAACCTAAACCTACCAATTTACTTAATTTAAATAAAAAGAAAAAAATAAATAAATAAATAAATAAAATAAATAACCCAAAACCCTAAACCTACAAAACCCTAAACTAAAGCCAAACCCTGACTAAACCCTAAAACCCAAACCCTAATCCCAAAACCCTAAACCCAAACCCTAAACCTAAACCTAAAACCTAAAACCTAAACCTAAACTAAACTAAAACCAAAATAAAATAAATAAATAAAACCTAAACCTAAAAATAAAATATAAAAATAAATAAAAAAACCTAAACTAAAACTTAAACTAAACCCAAACCTAAACCTAAAATAAAAAAATAAAAAATAAAACTAAACTAAATTAAATAAAAAATAAAACTAAACTAAAAAAAATAAAATAAACCTAAAATTAAAACTAAATAAAATAAAACTAAATGTAAAATAAAAATAAATTAAACCTAAAATAAAATAAAATAAAAACTAATAGAAAACCTAAACTAAAAAATAAACCTAAAATAAATAAAAAATAAAACTAAACCTAAACCAAAAAAAAATAAAATAAAACCTAAAATAAACAAAAAATAAATAAAATAAACCTAAACTAAAATAAAAAACTAAAATAAATAAATAAATAAAAAAAAATAAAATAAACCTAAACTAAACATAAACTAAATAACTAAACTAAACTATAAACCTAAACTAAACCTAAAAAATAAACCTAAAATAATAATAAACTAAACCTAAACCCTAAAAAAATAAACTAAACTAAATAAACCTAAACTAAACTAAACCTAAACCTAAACTAAAATAAATTAAACTAAAAAAAACTAAAAAACCTAAACCTAAAAAACCCTAAACCTAAACTAAACTAAAACCTAAAATAAACATAAACTAAACTTAAAAACCTAAACTAAAATAATTCTAAACCTAAACGAAACCTAATCCTAAACTTAAAATAAACTAAACTAAATAAATAAACTTAGCTAAGCTTAAACCCAAACCTAAACTAAACTAAAAAACCAAAACCTAAACCTAAACTAAAAAAAACTAAAAACTAAACTAAATAAACCTAAACGAAACTAAAAATAAACGTAAACCTAAACCTAAATCTAAACTAAACTAAACCTAAACTAAATAAACTAAACTAAAACCTAAACTAAACTAATTTAAACTAAACCTAAACCTAAACTAGACTAAAAATAAACTAAAACCTAAACCTAAACCTAAACAAAAAACTAAACTAAAACTAAACTAAATAAACCTAAACCTAAATCTAAAAAACCTAAAAATAAAAAAAATAAACTAAATAAACTAAACTAAATAAATAAATAAAAAAAACCTAAACTAAATAAACTAAACTAAACTAAAAACTAAAACCTAAACTAAACTAAAAAAATAAAACCTAAATAAATTAAACTAAACTAAACTATACCTAAACCTAAACTAAAGCTAAACTAAATAAATAAACTAAACTAAACTAAACTAAATAAACTAAACTAAATAAACTAAAAACTAAACTAAAATAAACTAAATAAATTAAAACCTAAACTAAACTAAATAAACTAAACTAAACCTAAACCCTAAACTAAACTAAACTAAATAAACTAAACTAAATAAAACTAAACCTTGATAAACTAAACTAAATAAACTTAAACCTAAACTAAACTAAAAACTAAACTAAACTAAACCTAAACTAAACTAAACTAAAAATAAACTAAATAAAACCAAAACTAAACTACAAAACCTAAACTAAACTAAAAACTAAACTAAAACTAAAACTAAACTAAATAAACCTGAACCTAAACCTAAACTAAACTAAACTAAACTAAACTAAAATAAACTAAACTAAAACTGAACTAAAAACTAAACTAAAATAAATTAAACTAAACTAAATAAACTAAAAAAGAAACCTAAAAATCTAAACCCAAACTTAAACTAAACTTAAATCCTAAAAACTGAAATATACCAAACTAAACTAAAAAAATAAACTAAACTAAACCTAAAAATAAACTAAAATAAACTAAACTAAAAATTAAACTAAACTAAACCTAAACTAAACTAAAATAAATAAACTAAACTAAACTAAATAAACTAAACTAAAACTAAAATAAACTAAATAAACTAAACCTAAACCCTAAACTAAAATAAAATAAACTAAAAACTAAACTGAACCTAAAATAAACTAAACTAAACCTAAATAAATAAATTAAAAATTAAACTAAACTAAAAATAAACCTAAACTAAAAAAACTAAACTAAACTAAAAAAATAAACTAAATAAAATAAACTAAAACTAAACTAAATTAAACTAAAAATAAACTAAACTAAACTAAACTAAAAAATAAACTAAACTAAACTAAATTAAACTAAACTAAACCTAAACTAAATAAATAAACTAAACCTAAAAAATAAACTAAACTAAACCTAAACCTAAACTAAACTAAAAACTAAACTAAACTAAACTAAAACTAAAAAACCTAAACTAAACTAAATTAACTAAAAACTAAATAAACTAAACTAAACTAAACTAAATTAAATAAACTAAAAAATAAACTAAACCTAAACTAAAAAAACCTAAATTAAACCTAAACTGAACTAAAGTAAACCAAAACTAAAAAACCTAAACCTAAAACTAAACTAAAAACCTAAACCTAAACTAAACTAAAACTAAAACTAAACTAAACAAAATAAACCTAAAAACTAAACTAAAACCTAAACCTAAATAAAAACTAAGCTAAACCTAAACTAAATTAAACTAAAAACCTAAACCTAAACCTAAAATGTAAACCTAAACCTAAACTAAAAATAAACTTAAACTAAAAAACTAAACCTAAACCTAAACCTAATCCTAAAAATAAACTAAACCTAAACTAAACTAAACTAAACTAAAAAAATATACTAAACTAAACTAAACTAAACTAAAAACTAAAACTAAATTAAACCAAAAACCTAAACCTAAAATAACCTAAACTAAATAAACTAAACCTAAAAAAACTAAACTAAAATAAACTAAAAAAACTGAAAAGTAAATAAACTAAACTAAATAAACTAAAAATAAACTAAATTAAACCAAAACTAAAAATAAAATAAACTAAATAAATAAACTAAATAAATAAACTAAACTAACCCTAAACCTAAACTAAATAAACTAAACCCTAAACCTAAAAATAAACTAAAATAAACTAAAAAAGTAAATAAACAAAATAAACAAAAAAAAAAACTAAAGTGCACTAAACTAAAATAAAATAAACTAAAAATAAAACTAAACTAAACTAAAAAATAAAAAATTAACCTAAACTAAACTAAAAACTAAACTAAATAAACTAAACTAAAATAAGTAAATCTAAACTAAAACTAAACTAAAATAAACTAAACTAAATTAAACCTAAACTAAACTAAATTAAATAAACTAAACAAAAAACTAAACCTAAACTAAAAATAAACTAAAATAAATAAACTAAAATCCTAAACCTAAACTAAAAAACTAAACTAAAAAATAGACCTAAATTAAAGAACTAAAAATAAATTAAACTTAAACTAAAATAATCTAAATAAACTAAAAAAATAAACTAAACTAAACTAAAAAAATAGAAAATAAACTAAATAATAAAAATAAAAATAAACTAAATAAACCTAAACTAAACTAAACTTAAAACCTAAACCTAAAAAAAACTAAAAAATAAACTAAAACTAAACTAAACTAAAACTAAAAATAAACTAAAATAAACTAAACTAAATCTAAACCTAAACTAAACTAAAAAAACTTTAAAACAAACCTAAACTAAATAAACTAAATCTAAAAAATAAATACCTAATCTTAAACTAAACTAAACTAAACTAAAATTAAATAAACTAAATTAAACTAAACTAAAATAAAAATAAACTAAACTAAACTAAATAAACCTAAACCCTACTAAAAAACCAAAAAAAAATAAAACCTAAACTAAACCTAAACCTAAACTAAACCTAAAACTAAACTAAACTAAACTAAACTAAACTAAAATAAAAATTAAAATAAACTAAACTAAATAAACTAAACCTAAACCTAAAAACTAAAGAAACTAAACTAAAAACTAAACCTAAACTAAATAAACCTAAAGCTAAAAAAATAAACTAAATTAAAAAATTAAAACTAAACCTAAACTAAACTGGAACCCCAAACCTAAAATGAACCTAAACCTAAATAAACTAAAAACTAAAGTAAAAGCCTAAACTAAACTAAACATAAACCTAAACTAAACTTAAACTAAACTAAACTAAATAAAAAAATAAACCTAAACTTAAAAACTAAACCTAAACTAAAATAAACTAAAACTAAATAAACTAAATAAAAAACTAAACCTAAACCTAAACTTAAACCTAAACCCAAAACCTAAACCCTAAACCTAAACCCCTGCTCCATCCTCCTCCCTCCTCCTTGCGGTGCTCTGGAGATTTCATTTTTCCCTCTTCGGAGCATCTATTTTTCTTACAATTTGGTGATTTTTCACCACTGCTTGGGGCGCTCCAATCATTTTTTGTTGCTTATCTTTGCTCTGGATGCACGCATGATGTTCTTGTAGCCATTGTTGATGGCGTCATATCCATTGGTCGTGCAGTTGGTCATTTTCATTACGGATGCGATGGCTAAGGCATCAAATTTTATGGGAATTCTGGAATAGAAAGCACCTGCTATTGTGCATACTATTAAATCCTTTAAAGATGCTCTCTCTAGTAAGAACCTTTCCCTTTCTGATTCGGTGAATTTGATATCGACTTTCATGGAATCCCTATCATGTGCTTGGATCTTGATGTTGAGAAGTCGCTAAGCCGTATGAATTTACTTTGGCAAATTTGCATTGCGGCATCCAAATTTTGATAATATTCACTCTTTTTTACAATCTTAAACTCTCGGTGCTTTCTCATTGGTTTGATCGATCCTAGACATGTTTTGATTCAACTTACAAATAATTTAGACTATCAAGGGTTTTCTCTCATCATTCTTACTTTGTTTTTTCAATTGTCAAATGCATCTTTTAAAGTTGTCTCCTTTTTGATATAAAAGAGGAATCACCAATTGTTCTTGGTTGGCTTTTTGAATATGAGGATTCACTTGTTATGTTCTATTTTTGTTGGAGCTCTTTTTGGTTGGCCTCTTCAAATTGATTAGGCCACTACTATGAGATCCCTCATCTATTGCTCATATACTGGTTGAACTTGATATTTCTAAAAAATCATATGGAAGTTTTAGAGAAGTTTGGTTATTTTCAAAAAAGTTGAATTTGAAAACTTTCCAATTTTGTTCACCGTAAAATTCATGGGCATGATAATTCTGAGTGCTTTGTTCTTCACCCACAACTTAAAAAGAAAAACTCGAATGATCCTAATTCTACTAATCCAAATGATAAAGTTAATAAACCTATTTATGTGGCTAAACCTAACCCAAATGGAAATGCTTTTTCTACTTCATTGGAATTCACTGATGTGCTTAATGTTGATACTCCCAATACTCAATCTAATGAGGTCAAAGATATTATTAATGTTGAATATGATGGTTTGTCAATCAATCCTTCCCTACATGATAACTTGCCTTCTCATGATAACTCAAATGTTCAAGAGCCTAACATCTCTTTGCCTCTTGTTAATGCTGAGCATGAGAATGAGCATGTGGATTTTAATGGTAATTTACATGAAATTTTGAAGACGGTTGAAAATCAGGAGCAAAATTTTGAATCTGATACTACTATTTGTGCTCTTAATTGTATTACTACCTCTCTTTCTCCTAATCCCATGATTGACATTCATTCTGATCCTACTTTTTAGCTCGAGATTGAAGAAGTGGAAGTTGTGATTAAAAAATGTTTTAATGATTCTTATCCTATTCTTAACACCTATAATCGCCTCTTTGATGGTGATTCATTGGATAAAAATAGGGCTATCCAAACTATTCTATAAAAGGAATCTTTTAAAGCAAAAATATTTCCACATAACTTAACCAGATTTACTAGATCTAGTTCTTCATCTAATAAATAATTTCCTTTCGACATTGGAATGGTTGCTCTCTTTCTAATGATTTTACTTACTTATTTTCCTTTATTATTTAATATTTCCTTTATGTTTAATTCTATTATTTGGAATGTTTGAGGGAATTGGAACCTCACTATCAGTAATCATGTTAGAAGTCATATTAATAATATATTCTTACTTGTGGTCATTGAACCTCTCATAAATGCTTCTAAGATCAATCATCATGTTACTAGAATGCTCAATTTTAATACCTTTTTCTCTAATATTAGTAATAAACTCTGGTGGTTTTGGAAAAAATCTAGTTAATGTTTCCATTTTAGATGATCTCCAACAAGTTGTTAATGTCCATATCTCATGTGGTGAATTTACCGCTTTAGGCTCTGTTGTTTATACTTCCTGTAATAGAGCGGGTAGGAACATCCTTTAGGACAATTTAAGAAGTTTTGTTTAACATTTAATAAACTTTGGTTGGTTGGGGTTGACTTCAACACTATCCTTTGTTCCTCTGAAAGAAGGGGTGATTGCTCTCCTAATATTCATTCTATGGAAGAATTCTCTAATATGATTCTTGATTGCAACCTTATTTTCATTGGTTTTCTAGTTTCTAATTACACTTGGCATAACTCTAAACTTTGGCAATGCCTTGATAGAATCCTTTTTAACTCTCATTGGATTAATCAATGGCCTCTTACCTCTATTGAACATTTGAGTAGAACTTTGTCGGATCATGCTCCTCTTTTGATTTCAGTTAAAAATAACTCTAAAATATTATCCTCCTCCTCCTTTTTTAGATTTCAAAATATGTGGATTCAACGCCTTGATTTTTTAAAGTTGTTTCCACCAATTGGGTTGCCCCTACACCACATAATTGATTAGGGGCATTATCAGATTCTAGTTTAAACTTAAAAGGCTTAAACAAAACTTGTTTTGGTGAAACAAGCATTGTTTTAAAAATCTCTTTGCTAATATTAAAAATATGGAGCTTTTGGTTTGTAGTTTTTGAAAATGTTATTTTGACCGACTCTTCTAAGCAAAAGGATTTGAATGAAGCCAAAGATAATTTGTTAACTATCAGGATATGGAAGAAACTTATTGGCAAAAAAGGCTGCTAGTAAGCATATTGCTGATGGGGATAGAAATACAAGGTATTTTCATGCTTTATTCAATAAAAAGAAAGCTTTAAACTCTATCCAAAAAATTAAAAGTGAATACAGAGATTGGATCATCGACATAATGAGATTAAAACATCTATTATTAATCACTTTAGAAATATTCTTAACAAGAGCCACACTTTAGATGCTATTTCTAGCTACCATTTGATCCCCTCAATCATTACCGTGATGACAATCATTTGCTTACTAGGTTGCCTATGAAAGAGAGAGATTGGTAAAATTCTTAATAACATGAATACCGATGTTACTAGTCAAAGGTTATACAACATAATTTTTTGGCATTGTGGCCTATAATTAAGTATGATCTAGTTGATGTTGTTATTGATTTTTTTTACTCATAATCCTCTCCCTAGATATTTTCTAGTACTTCCATTATCCTTATACCTAAAATTGATAATCCTGAATCTTGGAGTGATTTCAGACCTATTAGTCTTTGTACTTTCTTTCATAAACTGATTGCTAAAATGCTTGCCAATAGACTTAGTCCTCTTCCTCAAAAATTATCTCCCTCAACCAAATTGGTTTCGTTAGAGGTAAAGCTATATCTGATAATATTCTTCTTGCTCAAGAGCTAATTCATGATTTGGATGCTCCTAATAGAGGTGGTAACATCCTATTTAAATTAGATATTTCTAAAGCATTTGAAAACATCTCTTGGGATTTCCTTTTACACATTCTTCATTTGTTTGGCTTTTTTGAAAGCTTCATCTACCTAATTAAAAATTGTATTAGCAATGCTTGCTTTTTTGTTATTCTTAATGGTGAGGCCTTAGGTTTTTCCCTTCTTCTCATGGTTTGAGACAAGGTGGCCCCTTGTCCCTTTTTATTATTGTGGAATATCTTTTAGGAGCTTAAACAATCTTTTAACAATAATCATAACATGTATTTTAGAACTCTTGGTATACCATCTCTTATCTTAATTTTATGATGATTTCATTATTTTTTGTAATGCTTCCATCCATCACATTAAATGCATTAAGAATTTCCTAAATAACTTTGGTAATGAAAGTGGTCCTCTGATCAATGACAGCAAAAGTTTTTTCAGTACCTCTTCTAAAATCTTCAGCAACAAAATCAATAAAATCTTGAGAATCACTAATTTTAAACAACAACAACATCCTATCAAATATCTAGGTGCTCCTCTATACAGAGGTAAAAAAAATCACATCTCTTTGATGATCTAATCTAATAAATTTTTTTTGGGAATTTCACTTACTTTCCTTTGGTGGTGGTAGGCTTACTTGCTCAAGAGTACCCTTAATTCCATGCCTCTATATCTTATTCAAACCATCATCCCTACTAATTATACCTTAAATAGAATACAACATCTCCTTAATAAATTTTTTTTGCTCTAACAATTCTATTAAAAGGATGCATTGGACTTCTTGGTATAAAGTTGTGGCACCCTGAGGGTGTTTGTAAGTCTATTCATGAAGCTATTTCGCTCTCATAAACTTTGGTGGAATTTTAGACAATAGTCAATAATTTCATGACCAAATATTGCCGGTAAGCATCCTCTTACTTGTCCTTACAAAGTGGGTGACTCCCGCTGAAAAGACTTTGCTCCATCAAATGGGAAGTCAATCCCTTATTTCTTGGGAGTTAACTGGATCTTCTTTTTGGGCAAGATAACTAGATTAGTAGTGGTTCTATTGATGATTTCCTTTCTACACATTCTACTGTTGCTATTAAAGTGAACTCCTTTTGGAATAATAATAATTGGAATAATAGTAAACTCACTGATTATATTCCTATTTCTCTTTTAGATAAATTCACTAACATTCCTATCATTTCTAACAAGCCTAAGCATATTCTCTTTAAGCTATCTCATAATGGTGAATTTATTCTTAAAGAGGTTTGGAATCATATTAGAGAAGCCCATGGTTTCTTTAATGTGTTTTTCTAAAATTTGGAATAACATTATCCTTATCTCTTACTCTATCCTTATTTGGAGAATTCTAAAAATTTCATTCCTATTGACTCTTTGATGTGGGGTAAAGGCTTTCACTTACCTTCCAAATGATATTGCTATTTTTACATTGAAAATGTGAATCATGTTTTTGTCAATGGAGCTATTGCCTCCAAATTGTGGGTTTGGTATGATGAACTTTTCAATATTAACCATTTTCATGGTTGTTTATCCTTATATCAACTTCTTGATGTCTATTTTCATAAAACTATGAAAGCTCATATTAAAGTAATTTTTGCCCTCTCTCTTATTTGGTTCATATTGTGGACATAAGTGATGCCAAACATCACGGTATCCCTGTGAACCACAAGAGGATTATTGCTAGAACTAAAGAAAAAATTAGTACTTTATTTATTGCTAGCTTAATTACTAACAACCACTTTAAAGGGTGCAAATTTGTGGCCAACAAGCTGGGTCTTAGCTTGCTTGAGATCCCCAACTGGAAAGAAGATAAGCTTATCTATTGGAGAAAGCCTCATAATAATATCAAAATTAATACTATGGCTCTCAAAATGCTTTTGGCTGGTGGCATTTAAACTTTAAAGGTAGTTATTTGTGCTTTTGCCTACCCCTTTAAAGCTTGTTCTATTATCTTTGCTGAATTAATGACTGTTAACAAAGCTATAGAGATTTGTTTGCAAAAAGGTTAGTTCAATATCTGGATTGAAGTGGATGCTCTTTTGATCATTGATATGCTGACTTCCACCAAGGTGGGATACAAAGATTTATACTACCTCCTTAATCATACTAGAGCTCTCCTCTCTAAGTATGCTTTAAAATCACTCACATTTGGCATGAAGGAAATGCTTGTGTTGACTATCTTGCTAATCTAGGTGCTAGATTAGATGTGCTCACCTTTCTTGATCATTTTAGTCTTCCTAAACATTTGCATGGATTGGTTAATTTGGATAACTCTAGATTACCTTACCTCGAAATTAAGTTACATTATTCTATTTTTTGCTACTCATTTTGTTTTGTCTATTTTTCTTTTATTTTCCTTGATTTGCACTGCCCCTTCTTTTTAGTCAACTTATCTACGCATTTTTTTGGTTATCCTGCTCGGTGGTATTTGGCTCTTCCTCATCTATTGGTTACTGCTATTTGTCCTTTAACATGTTGGCTCTAATTTTATTTGTTTGATAGCCTCCTTACATGGGACTATCGTTTCATTGGACATTTGCTGCTCTTTTTTTATTAACCCTCATGGATAGATCAGTTACTTTGCTGATTATGTTCAATGGTTCTCTTTCTCTTTTTAATATTGTGATTACTATTTCCTTGCATAGTTGGGATTTCTTTTGGTCTCCTTTTCCCTATTTTGCTTGTTGTTTGCCTATCGTTGACTCTTCCCTCTTTATGATGGATTTTGGCTATTTATATTTTGAGTCCTATCATGGCTCATTTCTGTAATGACACTGCCTACCTTCTCCCCTGTTGTTGGTTACCTTATTTGGTTTGTTGTTTTATCTTTTATTGAATGGTTTATCTATTATGTTCAATGATTATTTGTTGGATTTCTTTTTTGCCTTTTGTTCTATTGATTGCCATTCGATTATTACTGCTTTTGATAATATGGGTTTATCTGCTTTGAGATTACACTAGCTCTTAGACCTGATGAATTATTGTGATCTAGCTGGTTAATGGTGGATGTTAACACCTCAGCTTAATTGCGGTTATTTTCATCATGGTAAAAGATCAAATGATTTTCATCTAGTGTATGTAGGCAATGATGATGATTGCTCTCATAACTTGGCTGTAGTACACTTGTGTAACCCTTCCTTTGAAGTTTGGATGCTCAAGTTTATGTAGCCCCATTCTTGTGTGATTGAGCCTGAGCCTTTCTTCACACACTTCTCTAAATTTCTCTCACTCTCCTTTGTTTTTTCAGTTAATTTTACTTGTAATTTACTTGTAATTCTTTCTCTAGTCGTTTCAGGTTTTCCTTCAGGTTCCTTCTCTGGTGGTGGCATATGCTTCTCTTATCTTCACAAGAAGGTTGTCCTGGCTTTTTCTTTTGTTACTTTTGTATCTCTTACTATCTCTTTTATTTTTCCATCTTTTTTTTATGATAGGATTCACTCAGGCTTATTGTACTCTCTTGAGGTAGTTCTGAGTTTATCCCTCTAAGGACATTGTAACCCCTTTTTTAATAAAATTCTTACATGGGTTCCCTTCTAAACCCTAAACCCTAAAACCAACAACCCTAAACCCAAAACCCTAAACCCCAAACCCTAAACACTAAACCCTAAACTCGAAACCATAAAACCTAAAAGCCTAAACCTAAACTAAATAAAATAAAAAAACAAAATAAATAAATAAACCTAAACGTAAATAAAAATAAATAAAATAAAAATAGAAATCTTAACTAAAACTTAAACTTAAACCTAAACGTAAACCTAAACCTAAACCTAAAAATAAAATAAAATAAAAAATAAAAACTAAAATAAAATAAAATAAATAAAAAAACCTAAACTAAAAAAAAAAAAGAAACCTAAAAAAAAACTAAATAAAATAAAACCTAAATATAAAATAAAATAAATTAAACCTAAAATAAAATAAAATAATAAATAAAACCTAAACCTAAAAAAATAACCCTAAAAATAAAACCAAAAAATAAACCTAAACTAAAATAAAACTAAACCTAAAATAGATAAAATAAAATAAACTAAGCCTATACTAAAATAAACAAAACTAAAATAAATAAAACCTAAACCTAAACCTAAAATAAACTAAACCTAAATCCTAAACTAAATAAAATAAAATAAAAACTAAAAATAAACTTATACCTACACTAAAAAATAAAACCTAAAAATAAACCTAAGACCTAAACTTAAGAAAGTAAAATAAAAATAAAAACTTAAGCCTAAAAAGAAAAAAAATTAAACTTAAACCTCAAAAATAAAATAAAAATAAAACTAAACTAAAAAAAAACATAAACCTAAACCTAAACCTAAAAAGTAAACTAAAATCAAAAGAACTAATTTAAATAAATAAACATAAAATAAAAAGATAAACAAAATAAAAATATAAAAAATAAAATAAAAAAATAAAAAAAATAAACTAAATAAACTAAACCCATCTAAACTTTAATTTTTTTTAAAAAAACCCTAAACTAAAACCTTAAAAAAAACCCTAAACCTAAACCCTAAACCCTAAATAAAATAAAATAAACATAAAATAAAATAAATGATAAACTAAATAAAAACTAAACCTAAATAATAAACCTAAAATATATAAAAAAATAAACCTAAACCCTAAACTAAAAACAACCTAAAAAATGAAAATAAAATAAACCTAAACCTAAACTAAAATAAATAAAACTACACCTAAACCTAAAATAAACTAAACCTAAACAATAAACTAAATAAATTAAAATAAACTAAAATAAACCAAAACCTAAACTAAAAATAAAACTTAAAAATAAACGAAAATAAAACCTAAAACCTAAACCTAAAAAAAATAAAATAAAACCTAAATCTAAACCTAAAATTAGAAATAAACCTAAACTGAAAAAATAAAAATAAAACTAAACTAAAAAATAAACATAAAACCTATTCCTAAAAAATAAACTATAATAAAAATCCTAAACTAAAATAAATAAACATAAATTAAATAAACTAAACTAAATTAAAATAAAATATAAACTTAAATAAAAATCTAAAATAAACTAAATAAACCTAAACCTAATGATTTACTTAATTTAAAAAAGCCCCTAAATCATGAACCCTAAACCCTAAACACTAAATCCTAAACCCTAAACCCTAAACTTAAAATAAAATAAAATAAAAACTTAAACCTAAAAAATAAATCTAAAAATAAAACCTAAAAGTAAATAAAAAATAAAATAGAAACCATAAACTAAAAAAAAACTAAACCTAAATTAGAAAGCAAATAAACAAAATAAAATAAACCTAATCCTAAACTAAATAAAATAAACTAAAATAAATAAAACCTGCACCTAAAGCTAAAATAAACTAAACCTAAACCTTAAACTAAATAAAATAAAATAAACTAAATATAAACTTAAACATAATCTAAAAAATAAAACCTAAAAATAAACCTAAAATATAAAAAAATATAATAAAAACCTCATCCTAAACCTAAAAATTAAAAATTAAACCTAAACATAAAAAATGAAATAAAAATAAAACTAAACTAAAATATAAACAGACCTAAACCTAAACCTAAAAAAAAATAAATAAATAAAACCTAAACTAAAACTTAAACTTAAACCTAAAAAAAAAAAAAAAATAAATAAAAACTAAACTAAAAAAACCTAAACTAAACTAAAATAATAAACCTAAAATTTAAAAACCTAAATAAAATAAAACCTAAAGGAAAAATAAAAATAAAATAAACCTAAAATAAAATAAAAATACTTAAACTTAAAAACATAAAATACAAATCTAAACCTAAACCTAAAAAAAAGAAAATCCTAAACATAAAAAATAAAATAAAAATAAAACTAAACTAGAAAATATACATAAATCTAAACCTAAACCTATAAATTAAACTAAAATAAAAAACTTAAACTAAAATAAATAAATCTAAAATAAATAAACTAAATTAAATAAAAATAAATAAACCTAAATAAAAATAAACTAAAAGAAATTAATAATAAACTAAATAAACCTAAACCTACTGGTTTACTTAAATTTAAAAAAACCCTAAACCCTAAACCCTAATCCCTAAAATAAACTGTAAACCCTAAACCCTAAACTTTAAACTTTAAACTAATCCTAAACCCTTAACCCTAAAATAAATTAAACCTAAAATAAAATTAGGAATTAAATAAAATCTTAAACCTAAACAATAGAACAAAAAATAAAGCATACAAATAAATTAAAAAAAACCCTAAACCCTAAACTAAAAAAAACTAAACCTAAAATGAAAATAAAATAAACCTAAACCTAAAGTAAAATAAACTAAACTAAAATAAATAAAACCTACAGCTAAACCTATAATAAACTAAGCCTAAACCTTAAACTAAATAAAAGAAAATATACTACAAATAAACCTAAACATAAACTAAAAAATTAAACCTAAAAATAAAAAAACCTAAAATAAAAACCTAAAACCTAAACATAAAAAAATAAAATAAAAACCTAAACCTAAATATAAAAATTTAAAATTCTAAACCTAAAAAATAAAATAAAAATAAAACTAAACTAAAAAATAAACATAAACCTAAACTAAACCAAAAAAAATAAACTAAAATAGAAACCTAAACCTAATAAATAAACATAAAAATAAAAAACTAAACTAAATAAAAAAATCTAAATAAAATATAAAATAAACTAAATAAACCTAAACCTACCGTTTACTTAACTTTAAAAAAATAAATCAAACCCTAAACCCTAAACACTAAATCCTCAACCCTAAACCCTAAAGCTAAAATAAAATAAAATAAAACTAAATAAAACTTAAACCTAAAAATAAACCTAAAAATAAAACCTAAAAGTAAATAAAAAAATAAAACATAAACCCTAAACTAATAAAACCTAAACCTAAAATAAATAAAAATACAACAACAACAATACAATAACAACAACAACAAGCCTTTATCCCACTAAGGGACTACATGAATCCTTCGTCTCCACTGTGTCCTATTATGTGTCAAATTCTCATTTAATTCAAGTGTTCTAAGGTCATTTTTTATACATCTTAACCAAGTCTTTTTATGTCTACCTCTACCTTTCCTAACATAAGGCAAATCTAATGAATCTACTCTAGCGTCATCGATTCGCTTTATGTCCAAACCATCTAATCTCTAATCTTATCTGCCACTAGAGCTACTCCAACTTTTTCTTGAACATACTCATTTTGCAATTTATCTCTAAGAGTAAAGCCACTCATCCACCTGAGCATCCTCATCTCTGTAACACTTAACTTAGTCTTATGCTTCTCTTTTATTGGCCAACATTCTGCACCATAAGTCATTGCAGGTCTTACCACCATCTTATAAAATTTTCCCTTAAGTTTAAGTGGAACTTTTCTATCACAATAGGCCAGATGCATTCCTCCACTTCAACCATCCAACTTGAATTCTAATAATAACTTCTCCATCTATGTCACCATCATTTTTAACAATAGAGCCTAAATATATGAATCGCTCACTCTTATTAATGACTTGTTCACCTAATTTCACAACACTACCACTAGAACTTCTACAACTAAAATTACACTCATATATTTTAGATCTTAAATGAAAACCTTTAGACTCTAATGTTGACCTCCATAATTCAAGTTTCTCTTAGACTACCTCTCTAATCTTATCAACAAGAAAAATGTCATCAGCAAAAAGCATACACTAAGGTACATCTTCCTATAAATGCTTAGTAAGAACATCCATAACTAAAGCAAAAAAGATAAGGGCTTAAAGTTGATCCTTGATGTAATTCAACTAAAATAGGAAAATATTTTGTCAATCCTTCTTGTGTTTGGACACAAGTAATATCTCAAGTATACATATATCTTAATGACTTGAATATAACAAATATTAACTCCTTTCTATTCTAGAACTCTCAAAGAACATCTCTTTAAACTTTATCATAAGCTTTCTCTAAATTAATAAATATCATATGTATGATCCTCCTTACTTTCTCTATACTTCTCCATCAAACCTCTTAACAAATGTATAGCATCCATAGTAGATCTACGCATGCCAAACACCAAGAAACATTTTGTATCACATCATAACCTATGCTCAATTACTCTCTCATAATTTTAATGTATGACACATTAACTTAATTCCTCTATAATTTGCACACTCTTGCATCACCTTTATTCTTAAATATAGGAACCAACAAACTCTTCCTCCACTCTCATCTCTTTAGTCTTTTTAAAATAACCTTAAAAGATTTGTAAGCCAAGAAATTCCTTGATCTCCTAAACATTTCCACACTTCTATTGGAATATCATCGTCCTACTATTTTTCCACATTTCATTTTCTTTAAAGCTTCTCTAACTTTAGATTTACTAATCGATGATAAAACAAAATTCTCTATTTTGTTTTAGGGTATTAAGGTTGCTAAAATCAATCATAATTTTAGATCCTTCATTGAAAAGTTTATCAAAATATCTCATCCACCTATTTTCAATATCCTTTTCTAAGAAAAGCACTTTATTATTTTCATCCTTAATACACCTCACTTGAACTAGGTCTTTACTTTTCCTATCTCTTTGGTTGGCTAACTTATACATACATCTTTCACCTTCTTTGGTATCTAATCTATTGTATAAATCACTAAAAGTAAAATTTTTTGCATCATATATTGCTTTCTTAGAATCTCTACATGTCACTTTATATCTTTCCTAATTCATTGAGTTTTTACATCAAAACCAAATTTTTTTAACAATACTTCTTAGTTCTTATTTTTTCTTGCACACTCTGAGTCCACCACAAGCTATTTTTATTAAAAGAAGCTTTTCCTTTTGATTCTCCAAGCACATTTTTAGCAACTTGCTTAATTTCACTTGCTACTTTTTCCACATAACATTAGCTTCCTTATGAACATCCCAAATTCTAAGCTCTTGTAGCTTGCTCTTAAAAATATTTTTATTTGTGTTCTTTAAGTGTCCCCATCTAATCCTAGGATAATAATTTGATTTATTTTTTCCTCTTACAATCTTTCAACTTAAAATCTAAAACTAATAATCGATGTCTTAAACTTTCACTTGGAATGACCTTACAATCTAAATGATCTATTTTTCTTATTAGAAAATAATCAATTTTTACTAGATCCATTTTTATAAGTAATAATATGTTCATCTCTCTTTTCTTAAATAAAGTATTAGCAACTACAAAATCATAAGCTAAAGAAAATCTAATATAGTCCCACCTTCTTCATTAG